>CAEGAF010063783.1:0-17801 GCA_903067075.1 Micropoecilia bifurca
ACGCACGCACACACACACACACACACACACACACACACACACACACACACACACACACACACACACACACACACACAAAAACACTTTCAAAGGAAAACAAGAAGCACCATGAGACAAAAACACCTGAGGACTGAAGCAGAGAAGCATCAGCAGTATTGTAGGTGAAGCAGAACAGCCTAAAATTAAAGCAGCAACACGTGGTGTTGCATACAAATGTGTGCAGAGACTCTGCGGTTGTATTACAAGATCTCCTAGCAACTGAGTCCGGTATTTTAACGGGCGTCCGCGAGGGGACTGGCAATGTTCATAGCAGAGGTATATCTCTGTTCCTGTAAGCTTACATTCTCAGATGTGGGTTTTGTTGGGAGGCGCGGAGCAGAACAGCATCTAGGCTGAGAGGTAAAACCCCACATTTAATGTGATGCAGAGTGAGCTTATCTCCAGGTAGTCCCCGTTCCATCCCAGATGTCTTTGTCTCCCCGCTGATTGATGGAGGCTTAGCGTAAAGGAGCACAATGCATGCAAATGGCCTCTTTAATTCAACAGGTTCAGGTCTGCATTCGCGTCACGTGGCAACGAAGAGGCACAGGCGGCCAGCGTTGTGGCTGTTGATTAAATTCCTGCCTAAGGCGTCTGTTTTCTGTTTCACACGCCCATCCGCTCTCAATCCAAACTTATTTTGGGTCATCTTTTTCTTAAACTGGGATTTCAGTTTTCTAACGTCACGTCGGCTCAGCATCGGTCTCCCTAACTTACTGATCACAGTTGCTCTTGATCACGGTTGTTCTTTCTCAATGTTTATGCTCCCAGAAGGATTTCTGCAGTTCAGTAATGTACTCTTAATTGTTTTGATGAAACAAGATGGAGTAGATCTGATTCAAAACAAAATAAACGCGACAGGCCACAACAAAACCAGGGTCGCTTTGAGTTATATACAGACTGTCTTTTGGGCCTTTGTCATGAGTAAATCCTGAACTTCAGTCGAATTACACTCTGCCTAAATATACACCAGAGGTTCTATGTTTCTCAGTTAACCAGGGAACACCTTGGGATTCCCCCAGAGAAGCCAACTCTTATGGCTGCGGAAAGGGGAAGTGAACGGTCCTGGTCCAATGTTATGTTACCCATGTGGAATGGAGTCTAACGTAGGATGAGAATGTTAGAAACCAAAAGTTTCCTTCAAACATTCATCTTATTCGTTAAAACCAATTACAAAAGCATTATTGAAACAGCTGAACGAAGCCTGGTGTGTTAATCAGCTGTGAGTTTTCCCCACAACCTAAAACGACTTAGATTTATTCTGTCATCAAATTGAAATCAAACACAGTTCACTTTTTTAAAACTCCTTGAAACTCCTATGTGAAGCATGAAGTGGTTTCTCTGCATTTATATTTTTTAAGGGACAAAGTAAAAAAGAAAATTACATTTAGATTTTAACTTTCTAGCTGTTGATTCGAGGTGACATTGGAACATTTTAATAATTTCTTGTCTGTATTTGTTCCATTCACTTTGTGACATTCTCCAGTATCAGCCTGGTGAAAAACACTCTCTCCGTGTTGCTACCATCACCATGCTTGACCGCTGAGAGAGTTCTTAAGATTAAAAACCTGACCTTGACCCCTCCATATGGTCAGGTGCAGATTTCAGTGCAGTTTGGAGGTTTCAGTTTTGAAGCAGGAGCTTGTTTCTCATTCAGTCGCCTTTGGTTCATGTCGACATTAAATTTGCTTCACTGCCATAACAGTGATATGTTTTCCATCAGGTTAAAATACATGACAAATTTGAGTCTGGGTTTCTGGGTCCTGAATAACTAAACCCATTTCCTTTCATTTGAACATCAGAACTCGAACAAAATAAAACTTAGTTTTAAACCATATTTCCATTAATACTCAAAATTGATCGTATTATTTGAACAAAGTATTTTTTTTTGAAAATGGGGGGAAAAAAAGACATGAAGGTCGAACTGCAAGGGCTGGGCTGTGTGTATCGGTCGTCGTTCACGTGAGGCCTTGTGAGGAAATGGCTCTTCAGAGTGAATGTACAAGGTCCACTGATGGGAAATCACATACTGTCCCCTTCTGCAACCCCACTCATCTTTAGAAATCCATCAAAGCTTTTGTACGAGGCCATCAGATGTGCTCTTTGTTTGTCCTTCAGTTTCAAACATGAGAATTTGAAATACTTTATGTTTTATTTTAGTGCTGCTTCAGTCATCATGTGTCTCTAAAATACCATTTTATTAAGGTTTTTGACATTTTGCATGTCTTATTCTGTGTCTTGTATAAAATCCCATATTATGTCCATCTTTCTGACGGACCAACCGACACACCAACGAGTCAAGAAGAGAACCTGACACCTAGCTACACCCTCCAGCTCCTCCAAGAGTCACTCAGGGCAACCATAAGCCAGAAGGAATATTCAGTCTCTGCACCGAGTTCTTGGTCTGCTGTCCCATCTGGACAAATGCCCAGAAAACATTCAAAGGCCACGACCAAATAATCTCGCTGGACTATTTTATTGATAAAACTGCATCTTCTAATATGGTGTAGCAATGCAGTTTGTCATTTAAAGACACATATTATCTAATGGAACTCCAACAAAAAGAAAAAAAAATAGCTCTGTGTGACTAAATCACAGATTTCAAGTTGAGCCTCTCCTTCTGACACAAGGAAAAAATACACTCCTAAGCATTGTGTTCCATTTTAGAGCTGAAATTGAATTTTTTGCTATGCATATATAATTTGTTGCAAATTATGAATCATACTGGTTGTAACAGTTAGAAACTCTAGTTAGAAAGTGAAAAGTGACTCATTAGGTGTAAGTCAGGTACATCTGCAGAGAAACAGTCAGTGAATCTTGAGACTGAATCTAAAAATGCACATAACTGCATAAATATCAAATAGATCTTAATATGCATTGATACACACGGGAAACAGTTTCATCACTTCTCAGAAGTTAACATCCACAGTCTTTGTTATCTCTGCTCTTGAGGGAACAACCAATGACAGCCAAGGAACTTAAATGATGCCATGCAATAGGCTGATCTGCAGACATCAAGTATCTCTGCACCTTTGTACGTTAACTTCTCAAGCTGCATTTTCTTTCAAATGTTTTAGATGCACATTAGAATCAAAAACCCACCAATAGCCAAATTTTCCACAAATAATTTGGAAAATGAATGCAAATAAGTGAGTGTCCCCTGTACATGACTTGTTTGTATTAGTATGTGATATTAATGAGTAAGTTCAGCTTGTCAATTGAGGGATGCTTCCTGTAGTTTTCTATCTCTTATCGAGTTGTTTTTTTGTAATTTGTTTTCTAAAGTTCAAGAATTAAATTTTTTTAGCTTTATGTGTGTGAAACCAATCCTTTTCCTTCTTCTTGAGCTTTTCTGTTTCCTCACTAGTATACACTTTACATGTTATAAAAAAAACTGCGGTTGAGAGTATTTTTAGCTTGTGTTTGTGTTTTCACTGTGAAGGCAAACAAGACGTGGCCAAACTCCACGTTGTGCTGCTTAGGATTTTATCTGGGAGGTTTTAGGGAGATCAAAAGATCAACTGCCTGGATGCTGAATCATCCCATCTGTGTCGGACTGAGACGTTTGGTAACGACACTCACCTAAACCACCTTTTCTGTCTCTCACAACACTTCCATTGCCCTCCATTGAATAATTTGAGCTTGATGGATGTCTCTGTGACTCTGAGCTCACGATTGAACTCGAAGGAGTCAGCTTGAGCTTGTTGAATGTTTTGAATGCGGGGCAGATCCACTCTGAACTCCATTTGTCCATTTTAATGCCACATTACTGGACTTATCTTAGTTCTCTTTCTGGTTTTCTTGTTGGGAGTCGTCTTTAGTGGCCAGACATTTTCTTGTTGCTCTTTAAATGTACGTTTTACTTTGTGCTTCAAGTCTCTTACACTAGCAGCAGCCCGTATTCCACTTTTAATGGATGATAGGGCTTGGTTTTACTGTTGGCTTGGATAGCTCTTAGTTGTGAATTTCATTGGCTTTATAATTTCTGACTCTTCACTTTCCACCAGTCAACTCTGTGTTAATCTCAGAGGCAGTGGCTTTACAGAGCAGATTGTTTTTCCTGGACTGAGCTGCCTCGGCCCTGAACATCCACCCAAACCCATAATAGGCTTAGCTCTCACCTCGCCTGTACGGCATTCACCCATCTGTCTGATCCTTCTTCTCAGATTTCACCTTCTTTCTACGTCTTATATATTCAGTTTAACTCCACGAGGTTCGATTAACATAACTTTGGTGTGCAAAAAGGGCAAAACCATCAGGATGGTGTTTTAAGGAAAAGTAATAAAATAGTGTTTTAATGTATACAATACAAAGGAAAAGCAGCAAAGTAACAGCTTACTAAAAAAAAGTACACCAACTATTGGACCTTTTTGTTTACATTACTTATTAGTTGTCAGGTTAATTGGCCTCTCCAAATTGCCCCTAGGTGTGAGTGTGTGTATGTTGTGTACTGCAGACTTCTGCCCAGGTCCCCCTTGAAAATGAGATCTAGATATCAATGGGGTTTACCTGGTTAAATAAAGGGGAAAAAAAAGTTGTTTCTTAGAGCTGCGAATTATAATATCCTTTAAAATGACTCTGAATTCAATCTTAAATAAAAGCATTTCTGATAATGTAGATTTCAATGCGTAAACTTTTCTGGCTTAGAATATTCGGGCCCTTCAACTTAATTGGTTTTAGAAATCGGTTCATGTTATACCAAACTTAACCAAATTTTTCATAAACACAGACTTCATTATTTACCACTTTTACCACAACTCACAATTTATTGGATGACATACCACACTGCCCTCTGCCTTTTTCTACTCTATTATCATGCAACGAGACACCTTTACCTGCTCTTTAAAATGGGACACTTCAGTCCCTCTTCAATCTCTTTCTCCATCCGATGTCTCCGTCTCGGTCCATTCCTCTTTGGGGGCACTTATAATAGGCTGAGTGACAGTGGTGGACAATAAAGCAGCAGAATAGACAGGGGAAGAGTCACGACTGGGAGATCTAAAGCCCGGCTCGTCCTGTCAGCCGGAGATGTAAGACACGGCAAGAGCTGCTCAGTCGGACTGAAAAATAAATAAATAAATAATCTCAGCTTTAAATGTGGATAAATGATAACATGCTGAGCAAAGGTGTAATTATCTTCCATATGTCTGTTCATGTTGTTGAAACAGGGAACACTCGGGGCTTTTAAGTCCCTGGTTGTACGTAGACGGCATTAGAGTCAAGAAATGGGAAAAATAATAGCCGAGCGCACAGAGGGCAGTTCTCCTAATGACACATCAGGAGACAAAAGTTAAATGTCAAGAGGAATTAAAGTCAAACACCTGCAGGAGACAGCACTGCCATTCTGTTAGGCATCATACATTGTTATGTTTTTCAGATACAATTCAGAAACTTTTGATAAACATTTGATTCATAGGATGAAAGAGTACACATTTTTGGAAAACTGAAAACAAAATAGCTAGAAGTGTTTAACCTCTTTTATTAAAAAAAAATGTTTTAATGCCAACCTTACTTCTTCCACTGACCAATCATCATCAATATTGTCATATAATTAATAAAGACGGTTTTGGAAGTTTTCTGCTATAGAGGAAACAGTTAGACTTTCTATGTTCATATTTAAGAATCTCCTCTGGATTCATTTTGGTTGCTGAAGGTTTGAACATTAACTTCTAAAACACTTCTGAGAGCTTGTCCACACAAAGGAGACCAGCAGCTGCTCTGGTCTCCTTCCTCTGCTGTGTTGCTATGAGTCAATGAAAGATTTTCTGTGGTTTCTCCTCACCTGAAATCCTTCAGCTGTTTAGTGTAATTTACTATTTAGCATAGCATGTGCTACATTCCATTCAGTCCACCTTTAACCATAAAGCACTTTGAAAGTGACGCAATTCGCCAAAGTGCTATACACAGACAACCAGGAAAAGGCAATGCAAACAAAGCAAATTAATATTACAGCCAAGATACAGTAAAATTAATCATTCAGTTGATCCTTAAGATCTAAGTAAATTGGCGCGTTTCAGCCTTTGCAAACTAGTTCCATATAAATAAGCTCTTGTTCAAAGTGGAGTACCGTGTTTACCAAAGCCTCTCAGCTCTCAGTTTATCTTTGTGCGAAGCGTTGCTTTTAGCACAGCTTTCACTGACATCAACATCCAGATAGAGCCTCACGGTGACAGCCCCTCTCTATCCACCCCTGACAAAAAACAAAAAACTGAGTAGCACAGAACATGGAGAGGAAGCATCTCAGCTGTGACATAATCAAGTTCAGAGTGAGTCTCAGTGTCCTGAAACGGGGGGTTTTGTGTTGCAGCGAGAGGCAGATCTCCCATACCGTAGGTTAGGTCAGTGGCTGCTTGCTCTCTGGAGTTGCTTCGTTTGCTTCACCTTTGATAAAGGCAAAGTGGAAAGTGGCCTCAGTTTGAGACGGTGTGGACTGTTTAAAAGAGGGAAAGCTAATGGCACAAACACAGTAACACAAGAACAAGATTGCCAGTTTGCATCAGCTGTGATGAATGCAGAGAAACAACCTGATATTTACAGGAAAACATTTTGTACATTGTCATTTAGGCTGTAATTCATCAGAGAGCGAAGGGGGCGTTGTGAACATCACATACACAGCTTGATTGGCAGCGCTGAGAGTCTCCTCCTGGCTTCCTATTGGTTGTTTCTTACCAGGATCAGAAACATCCATTTATCTGCCTCATGTTATACTTTTACAACAGTGGCAGTTTTAAGGAATATTCATAAGATATTTTTAGAAAAGTTACCCCCTGCAAATTTATAACCCAGGGCACCAAAAATGGCTCCTGCCGGTTTTTACTGTATGTTCTTTGTTTTCTACGAGCGACAAAGAAAAAATGCCCCACAGCTGAACAAAGAGTTGAAATGTGTTTCTGTGACAGAATCAGAGGAACGTCTAACTTAACTTAGTTTTTGTTTCGTCTCTGACCCCACGCATGCCAGATTTCCTGGTCAGCGGCGTCCTCGTGGGACTCATCCCTGTCTCCTCCATTAGCATGGTGTTAAAAGCACTCTGTCTCTGGTGCAACATCCTCACTCGCTGCCCGCCCAGCAGCCTGTTAAAATGCTTGTTGTCAGGACTATTAAACCCACAGAGGTGGTGGTGGTGGAGGCAGTAGAGCAAAATATAAACCGGCTAACTCTCTGACATGCCACCACCCCCACCTAGCAAACCCCCACCGCTCCGCCAGACCCTTTGCCTCCCCAGAGAACTGCTGATGGAAGCAGAAGAGCGTTTCCCCAAAATACACTCAGCTTTCCTGCATTTCAACAAGGAGAAGCCATTTTTCAGAATTTCAGCAAACGTGTCGCCCACTCTGAATGTTAAATAGCAACAGTTTCCTTTTTTTTGGTCTTAAAACATGTAAAACCATTCTAGGCTGCTAACGCTTAAGATTTTCCTCAATGTAAACAAGTCCCACGAAGAGACTAAGGTGTTTTCTCTGCACTTTCTTACTTCCATGGTATTCTGTTGGCAGCCTTTCGCTCCCGATCATATAAATCCTTTAGAGCTCGGGTACGTAGTCCCGCTCCCCGAGTCCCGCTTGATCCCGTACAACCAAGAATGGAAGCGAAACATGTTTCAGCCGCTGCGGAAAGTTTCCGTCCTTCCGCCGCCCACCGCTCGATACTTGGCAGCGCAGCCCTGGATCTTTCATAAAACTTTGATGCAGCTCGGATTGGTCTGCCTGATCGATACCTCATCAGCTCCTCGCCAGGTTGAGCTGAAGTTGGTGGGAACAAAATAATACAGCTATTCCAACATGCTTGGCTTTGTTGTTTCTGCTTTTAAATATTTATTCTCAGCCTGACAGCAGCATGCAGACATTCAGATGGAATAAAGTGATTTTTCTTCCTGGTTTCAATATTTGAACTTCTAAATGCATGTTAGATGCACAATCTCCATCCAGATCGTCTCCCTGGTCATTTTATCTGATTGGTTTGCGCAAATCCAAGTGAAATACACATACATCTTTTTCTCTAGTTTTGATATTAATATCCTGCTAAGCCACATTTCAAAAAAGCTAATTTGGAACGTGTAGCTCTACAACTATCCCAGAAGGTCTTTTTTTTTTTTATTAGTAGACTACGTTGAAGTTATTTGTTCTGGCAGCTGAATGTTCGGCTAAAACTGAATTTTTCTACACGAAGGGAAGTTAGTGCAGATCCAAATGAAGGATTTCAGCAGCAGACGAGAGTGTTGCACCGGCTGCCCGCTGCTGAACTAGCTGCAGGCTGTTGACGCAATCACGTTTTGATCTGTCCCATCATCCATTCTACACACAGACCTGCCCAGAGACCTTTCTTGCTGATCTAGTGCTCACTGCAGTCAACACAACTCTGCCCGGCCCCAGTGACCTGCAAGCAGACTGCAGCCTGGCCTCCTTGGTTACAACGGGTTGAGGTGATTGAGCTGTGAATGAGAAGGGAAAAAAAAGCAGACATTTTTCTGCACATTATTTATATATTTTAAAATATTGCATAAATTAAAGTGGAGTGAGGTTTAATAAAACAAGAGTAGAAACAATGAATTTTGTTATTTGCTTGTCTCATGGGAATTTATAACACAGCTTTCATATGAAATTGTTTGATTAAAGGTTTCTCTTGGAATCTGAAAGCAGTTAAACATGCATGTGTGGGAGTTCTCTGTTACCCAACAGATAGTTTTATGAAGATGAGAGATAAATTCAATATGCACTCAGTGATATTTAAAACTGTTTGGTGGGGAAGTGCGGGGGGGCTCCCTGTTTCCCTCTGTCTTTTTTTTGCTCTCTCGTTTTTTCTTTCCTTCCTCCTTTCTCTCTTTCTTCTTTGACGTTTTAAATAATAAATAGTCCTAAATGCCCATCAGTTTGATCCCAACCACTTCACCTATAATTTTCTACATCTAAATCAACAAAGCAACAATTTCCTCATTAGAGGAAAACTTGCAGTCAGAATTAAATTTAATTAAAATTCTGTGAGCTGACACTCTGTGGAGAGGAGACAACCTCTCAATCTGACATATTTGGAGATCTTTTCGCAAGACTGGGTGGGCAAGTAATACCAAGTCCAAATGTGGGATGCTAATAGACTCCTACTGAGGAGACATCATCAAAACATGCTTGCAGAAGACTTTAGCGAATGGGTGTTCACACAAATCTGTGTACTCAATGCTATTGCATCAAACACACACACACAAAATTATGCAACAAAAGAAGTTTCATTGAAATAAAATTCTGCCATTTTTTAAATATTTGTTCCCTGAAATGTCTACATTTTACAACAAAATCATCCAAACTTTGATTTTGAATGTTGGTTGTGCATGTTAGAACCGATTCTTCCAAAATTTAATTAGCTAGATGCAACTAATTGGTTAGAATGTCCATCTGGCCGAAAGAGCAAAGCCAAACTCATTCAAGAAAGATGTGTGTCTGGAAACTCATTCAAGAAAGATGTGTGTCTGGAACAAGGTCTTAATGTTCTGACGGCTCTTACTGTTAAAAAAAAAAAAAAAATGTATATATATATATATATATATATATGTGTGTGTATGTATATATTTTAATTCAGCTTGAATTAAAGCTGAATTAATTCAGCTTGTTTCATTAAATGCAACAAAATGTCAAAGGTTTCTACAAACAAACAAAAAAACTGTTTCTTTATCCACAGAAGCAAAAACAAAAACAACATCCATGCAACCTGGTTTCAAAAAGACAGAGAAGGAACTCAGGATAGAAAATCCTCAACATAGATCACAGTAAAATTGGCTCAGAAAAGCACATCTATCTTAGAGGGCAGTTTTACAAGTCTCTTCTGTTATGTGTGCCCGTGTGTGTGCATGTGTGTGGGCGTGGATGTGTGTGTGCCTCTTGGCCTGGTAAAGGTTACAGTGACAGGTGTAATATTTCCGAATAGGAGATGTCTTGTGAAGTATCTCCAGAAAGTGGGGTCTTGGCCTTTAACGATAGGTTAACCAGATCACTGACAACATCATCAACTCACACACACAAAAAAGCTGGACCTCGTCACAAACCTTCACATTCACTGACATTTTGGTCCCAACTACTGTTATTAATACATCCCTAATCCTCACCTCTCGCCCACATCTCCCCAGAACACAGATTAAACGATCAAACTGAAAAGAATATTATTACATCTGTCTTGGACTTCCTGGGCTAGTTCTGTGTTGGATGGAGCAGAAACCATAGATGGAGCCTGTAAAGGAGGGCGAAGATATTAATATTGAAAAACTGATATGTCCTGTAACCCAATTCTGATGCTCTGGTGGTGAAACATCTTCTGCTGTATATTCCAAACACTCTTTTTGGTAAACCTTTGGGGGATTTCCAAAGGAGTAACCCTTAAGATGCTAGTGTGTAACAAGTGGAATTAAAAATGCCAAATATTAGTTTCCACATCAATATATAGAAATGTATTGTAAACTGTGTAAAGTTTAATTAGCTAAACTCAACTAATTGGTTAGAGGAATGTCCATCTGGCCAAAAGAGCAGATTTTGGAAAATCCTTACCTGATTTAAAAAGGAGGACATCATTCCAATGTTCGTCCTATCCAGGGTCAAAACTATGCATTCGCTCAAATATATACATTTGTCAAGCTAGTGACGTTGAACTAATGTCAGTAGCTTTAGCTTGTGTTTTTTTTTCTTCTATCCATTATCAAGCTTCTGATACTGGTTGAAATTTGTATGGCAAACTGGAATATGTTTATTCAAATTAGCTGGGTTCCTGACATAGACACAACTGTAAGACATAACCCAGAAAGCAGAAACACAGTCTGTGCTTTGAGAAATCGTTTCCAGAGGCTTAGTCTTGTTTTATCTGGCCCAGAAAAGCAGCTTGAATGTGTGTCTGGGTCCAGTCTTCCTCTCCTTACTTCAGTGTGCTGAAGCAAGGAAACCCAGTTTCAGCTCTTCTCCCTTGTCTTCCGTCACATACCAGACTCCATGACTGTTACTGTGTTCACTCCCCACACGGACCAGATGCTCCCTCCTGTCTGTTTTCCCATTATCATGTTGAAGGACGACGTTTTGCTTCATGTCGTCCAGATCATTAGATACAGACGTGGTTACAGTGTTCTTTTTAATAACTGCATGTTTTTTCGTGGCGCCCAGAGGCCGAACACCCACATGGCTCGTTGTTCAGTCCATATGCTTTGATATGTGCTACGTGTTGTCATGTCAGTTTTTATTTTATTGAGTGTGCGGTTTGAGTGGAGGGAAATTAATTTACTTGAGGATTGCACTGGAAATCAATACAAAGAACTTTATTGTGGGTTGTAATTATCAAAAGGTTTCTGATTTATGTAAGCCTGGCCCTGGCTTGTATAAAGACTAGGCTGTTATTTATCAGTCAAAAAAATCATGCAAAAGATAGACGTTTTTTTTCCTGATCATGTATTATATATTTCTATTTTGTATTATTCATGTCAACACTGTTGCACTGACTGTTGCACTGTTGCACTGACATTACTGTATACTGGAAACCTCCAAGCAAAGTTGTTGATCAGATGTCCAAACCATCTGATCATCAACTTTGATCTTCTAATTAGAGGAAAATTGGTGTTATAAAGTTATTATATTCAGTGCAATGTAAATAATAACTTCAAATGTCTCACGTACTTTGAATAAATCCTTGATTTTAGGTTCATAAAGATTGGAATGCAAGGAGCTGCCATGTCAGGAATCTCTCTATCTTCAGCAAAAGATAAAATATTTTAGATGACCTGTGACAGCTGCACTGTGGCTCCAGCAGCAGATGGAAATATAACAAAGTCAATGAATTAGTCACTTTTTTAAAAACGTTTGCTTTTTCTTGCTTCACAATTTTTCCCTTAAAAACAAGTCTTTCTCTTTTTTTTTGAAACCACAAATTGGTAACTTTGGTAACACTAGTTGGGCCGTTTCATTACAACATCTTACAGCTTACAGGCTGAACAATGTAGCTGATATAAAACCACAGCGATTAGGATGAAAATAGCGGTCAGGAGCTGAGTGTGGTCTCCAGTAACAGCCTCACAGAGATTCCTTGATTGGGACTTGGAGTTGATATTTTATCTGGAATCCTAAATAAAATGTAATTTGTGGTCTTAGGTTTTTGACTTTTACTGAACTTGGTAGCGGTGCTGCTTTATTTTACGCTCCAAAATGCTTTTATAAATGCTTCTATAAAGACTTGTGCACTCAAAGACCGCCGCTGCCATCCTTAAGCTTGGCTTTATGTTGTATTTGACTTGTTTTATGTTGGGGTACTATGAAGGTGAATATAATCTTTTGATTTGTACCTTTGTAACAGTCTGTTTTAATAACCTGGTCCTTTAAAAAAAAATCATGGAAACACCATGATTTTGTTCTCTATCTGCCTTCAACTGTGTCATTGTCAAAATAAGTGGCAAATCAGTGTTTTTGCCACACTACTGGAATTCATACAAATCAATTAAATGTGCTGATTAAATTCAGTCTTTCCAGCTATGTTTGAGGTTCCATTAAATCAGAAACGCTACTTTTATTAATAAGGTGTAAATAAAGACTCCTCTGATCCACTTGTGCAACACCACTAACCTCCTCAGTCTGACCCCGTGTCTATGTGTATTCAAATAGGAAGTTCCTCTATCAGCTTACAAGTAAGAATAAGACTTTAATCACCTGTTAGTGATCAGTCTTTATCTACATTTCATCCCTGCATTCTGCATTCATGTCTGCCGTTTACAGAAAGTACCAGCAGTTCCCTTCTGGACTCTGAATAAAACGCGGACCTTATCGGCTCGACTCGGCGCGGCTCTTCGTTATCATCAGTCGGAAGCCGGTTGGACGCTGCTGGGATTATCACACAGCTACACCGAACCAGACGAGCTCGCAGCGCTTTGATAAGAGTTTTCAGTACTCGGCCGGGTCTCAGTGGAAACCTTTATTGGTTGACATTTGGCAGAGCAACCCATCATTGGAAAACAGCAGAGGCTGAGCAAATAGGAGTGGAGCAAAGCAACGTGTCTTTGGTGTGATAGAGCAGCTCCGAGGCCAAATAGGAGGATCTGAGACCCAGAAAGTTTACATGAAGCCGGAGTAATTGATCTAAACTTTTCCCCATTTCTCTCTCTCTCTGTTTGTGTCTGCAGGCTGTGGAAACAAATTTGGCCTCCAAGGACAGTCACTGGGTGTTTGTAAATGAGGTAAGACGCCACGATGTTAAATCCGTGAGACAAAATTTCCCTCCGAGTCACGATGGAGAAGGCAGCCTTAGTGTTTCATTATGTTGTAAAGCAGGAATGTCAAAAGTCTGATCAAAGGACTAATTTGTTGCCCAGGAACTGATTTTGTGATGACTGCAATTCAGTTTAAATTGTCACTGACAAATTAAAATCTCGCGACAATGGAAAACATGGGGCACAACACGACGTATCATCTTGTAATAACCATGCTGCTTTCTGTCTCTTTAATTTCACTGAATGGACACTGTATCGATTCAGTGGCTTTGGCTCAAAACCCTACACTGGTGGACCCACGATTACTTTATACACTACAACTTCTAGTAGGAATAAAACTTGACCAGCACAGTCAGCAGGGTGTGATGATGGGTGTTGATGGGACTTCAACTGTTCTTCAACTTTCCTGTGTTTTCCTGCTTCATCACATATGAAGGAGTCACAATCAGGCCACTTAAGATGCTGATCGCATAACGAACAACTAATTAAGCCGTTGTGTTCAAGTGTTTTGAAGCAGGAACTCATAAAAAATAAATAAAAAAATAAATAAAACTTAGGAGGAGTGTGTGCCACTCCTGCCTTAGATGAAGCTCATTGTTTGGTATTATTGATCCAGGATCATCTTTAATGTTTACACCTTTCCCAAACTTTGCTTTTCAAGCATGAACACGTTAAACCTAAGTTCAGTGTGAAAGTCATCTTTATAAATTAGAAACGATGCAAATCTCCAAAGCTTTGCTCAAGGCCAGGAAACTGTGGGATTCATCTGTGCATCATCAACCAATCAAGCAGACTAACTAAGACTGTTGACACTTTAATTCAAGTATAAACAAACATGCCAAGAAAATAAATAAAAATTAACCCACGGCTTCATGACGACTTCATACACTTAAAATATTCACTCTATCAGATTCATCTGTGCATCTTCAACCAATCAACCGGACTGACCGGCAATTTAATTGAAGCAGAAACAAATAGACCAAAATAAATCACTCACAACTCTTCATATCAACTTTATACTCTTAATACACTCGTTCGTTTATACATTAACTCCGTCTGAACCAAAACAAGTGAACCGAATGCCATGTTGAGAACTTCTTTAGTAGCTATTTGCTTTTTATTTCCAGCTTTTTTTTTAATCAAATGAATTATCTTTCTAAATATCCTGTGTGCCTATATCACACACACACCCTGAAGGTATCTCTCTTGTCTGATAAATGTTTGTTTCTCTACATTTTTTTTATTTTAATTTCCTTACAGCTCCTGCTTATTTTACTGCTAACTAGTTTTAGTAACCATAGCAGTGCGTCAAAACCCCTTTCTGATGTCTCTGGACTCTACGTTCTTGTGAAGTCTACTGTGGAGAGCAGCATCTTTGTTCCAGCAACGGCCCGTTTACCTCCAACCAGGTTTTTACAAACTATAAGCCCTGAATCTGTCCCTTTGCTCTGAACCTCTGTGTGTCCCTTAATTATAGAGCAGCTACTTTCTCCTCCTCTCAGTCACCACAACCTGCCTCTGCTTGCTCTCCTGATTTGCTGTCACCTACAGATGGTGTCTGGACTTATCTCCTCTGTGTGTCCTCTGCTCTGACACAGCTACCAAACACAGCATGTGTCTGTTTTCTTTATCAGACGTGTTGGGACTTTGATACAAGCTAATGGATGTAAAAAACAGAGAGAAAAAAAATAGGGTTGATGTTACAATGCTGGTAAATGTTAATGGAAAGGGTTCTTAATTCTCTCTTATTGACATTACTACCTAAAATGTTGGGGGGGGATGGTTTGTAAATTATAAAATCCCACAAGCCTTTACATTTCTTTATTTTTTGTAACAGATTCATGTGTGCAAAGTATTTTGTTTTTGTATTGAGGATGTTCTTCACCAATATTCTAAGGATGATTAGGATGAAAAAAAAATCAGACAAACAAAAATCTGGTACTTTACTGAATAAACTTTAGTTAGTTGTTTACAAAAAAACTAACTAAAGACAAGATGATTGTTGGAAAAATCAACATGAAACTACTGAAGCCAGTACTGGTAATAGGTAATGCATGTAAAACCAGTGCAAAGTACTCTAAATGACAATATGTACCATTTACTGTATGTACACTTCACCTCTTAATTGTGTAGATATGACCCGTATCCACAAACATAATGTGTTTAAAACAAATGGTGTGCGTCTGTGTCTGGTGCATTTCAGTTGAAACATCTTTAGTCTTTATTCAGTGAACTAACTCAGGGAGAATAGAAATTGTACTCAAGTAAAAGTAGTGATGAATATTTGAAAATGTTAGTTGAGTGGAAATAAGTATGGCGGAGTGAAACTACTGGACAAATAATAGCTTAAAAAAGTTACTCGAGTGTTTTCTTCACAGCTAAATCATCCCATAGTGTGGTTTTTAACAACCTTTTTGTCACCTTATTTGAGGTACTTTAATACTGTAGATCATTTTAGCTTTTTAATAACATTTTAGATCTTAAAAGCTGAATATCATAGGTTTAGAATAGGAATATTATTTGTTTTCCCCACAGTGTGGCAACAGGAGCATGTCGGTTAAAAATATATATATTTAAAAAATATACTGTTCATTAAGAACAAAATTACAGCAAATGTGAATTTTTAGTTTTAGAATCAGGCAGTTTAACTGCAATGCATTCCTGAACGGTCAAGACAATTTGGAGCAAAACGATTTTGAAAACTTTGTCAAATAAAGAACGTTGATTGATAGTGAAGAATTATCATCGTTGTTGAAATCGATTAAGTGACCGGTCTCAGCAGTTCTACTGTAAATAAATCACTTCACAAAGACATACTTAGAGAGATGATGAAAGACTGGCAAAATAAAAAAACATAATAAAATAACCATTTGAACCAAAACTGAGGGAGTATCAGGTAAAAGTATCAGGGTTGGGGTAGGAAAGACAAAAAGCCTGGCAGTGAGGAAGGAGTGAAGGTATCAGCAGGGCCACAGTGAAACCACATGCATGGGTCTGAGTGTGTGAAGCAGCAGCTGTCACGTTTTATCTCTGAACAGTCAAAAATCTACACAAAGACTTTGAGCACACTGAAGCTGCTCAGATGCTGAGTTCAAAAAACAAAAGAGAGAGAGAGAGAGAGAGAGAGAGAGAGAGAGAGAGAGAGAGAGAGAGAGAGAGAGAGAACTTAGCACAGGAATATGAATAAAATGCATCCATTCAACTCAACTAATCCGAAGAAAATGATCTGAAAAAAAGAGAATAAAGATGATGAATAAAGGCGACTAGAGGCTAAACATTTCAGAACAACAACTCTGCTGATAAAATCCAACTGGATTAAAAATACCTGTTTGCAAATGTTGCACAAGATCAGAACGTCAGTCACGCAGACAGATGTTTTCACAAACAAGAGAACAAACGGAGGCTGTTATTATTCCAGAGACTCTTCAGGTCATGAGTAACACCAGGAAAACAACATTCCAACTCCCTAAAACCTGATAAAAATGGAATAAATCCTAATATGATGGAGCTGACCTTCCATGAAAGGAATACCGATTAAATGTAAACGGATCCTAAAAACCCACTTCTATGTAAAAAAAAAAAAAGTCAGTCAGCTGAGATAAACATGATCCAGAATGTGCTGTGAGACACATATTTAAGATTGTGTTGCTAGTGAGGATCTACCGGCTGCATTGGACTTTAGACTGGACTTCAGAACTGAAAAAAAAAAAAAAAAAAAAAAAAAAATATATATATATAAATATATATATATAAAAAAAAACAATTTACACCAAGCCAAGATCTTATTAACTTAAAATGTTTTAAAAGTAACTTTTTAACTTAATTTTTTTTATCTCCTATTTTTCCTCTCATGGCTGTACGTAATGCCGCTTTCCTGATGAACAAAACCTAATTACCCGGGGAACCTATCGGAAACGGGCGGCGTTAACGAGACACGAAATGCGATAACTGTAAATGACACCGGGTGCTTCTCTTTGAAATGTAAATCCAATTCTTTGTGAACAAAAAGCACCTCGCCAGGTTACATCACAGCTGCTCCCACTGCAGCTGTTAAAGTCGTCACCCGTATTGACAACTGAATCCATCAGAGCCGCGCTGCTCTGTCTGGGATCTTCTTCTTTATCCCTTTTCATTTTTCTCTTCTCTGTCCTGCCGTAAGTGCCTGAAACACAAGCAGCGGGTAATTGTTGGTCTGTAGGCGGTGAGAGTTGGAGGCCTCCTTTGATCGACAATAAAGAAAATCTAAAAAAAAAAAAAAAGACAAAGAAAAAAACCATATTAGGGCTGATGATTATAAAATAATTTAATTGTGCTATTTATCTGGTTAGACCAGACTTTTTATTAAATTATTCTACAGTTTTCTTCTCCTGTCACATGTCAACATGTCCCAAAGCTCCTAACCCTAAACTCCCTACTGAGCTGCATGTTGTCGAGTGACGTAGCTTCAGCTAAAAGGCTAAAGAAGCTAATGCTATGAAATATACAGGGGTGAAAGTAGTTTTAAATTCTTGGGGGTACTGCTATGACAAAAGTATATATATAT
>CAEGAF010063805.1:0-15919 GCA_903067075.1 Micropoecilia bifurca
AGGATAAACTTGGCTTTGGATGAACGGATATTTTTGTGCAGAATTAGGGCTGCATGGATTTCATTGATACGTAAAGGTAAGACAGCAATAAGATGTTTTTGTTTAGTTTTTTTTATGAAATGTGCATTTTGTGAGCTACAGTTTGTATGTCTAAGTAATTCAGTAAAGTAGTGTTAAATCCTAAAACATGAAGTAGGATTGTTAGTTGCTATGGCAACGAGTCTGCGTGTAGCTTTTCGGATACAAAGCAAGAAAGTGCTTTCTTGCTCTTTCCCTTTGCTGTGGATCATGGCACAAAATTAATACCTACATTTCTAAGTTTTGCTGTGTTAATGCGGCTATGGATGACATGTAAAAGATTAGTCTTTTTGCCACCCAGCCTTGTATGCCTGCGCAAAATTTCCGTACGTCCAATAACATGCCTGGTGTAAGTCGTAAGTCAGTGCCTCACCAACAATGAACCTCACCGCACGTAACTGATATATGTATGTATCCATGCTTTTTAGTACTTGTTAAAAAGGATCTGGCAATGTAGATGACTGAGCTAAGCTCACATACAAGATATTACAATAGTCCAAACAAGAAATGTAAAACGAAGAATCACCTTTCAATGACTTTGATTGGGAGCCACAGTTTTACTTTTGGAAAAAGCTTGCTATAACAATATAACAATAGTTAACAATATAACAATAGTTATAACAATAGTTTCAGGCATAGTCCACACATAGCCAGATCTTTTTAAAAAGGTGTAGCAGAGATATCAGTTTCTATGAAATAATCTCGTCAACAACTGATTGTTTTAAGAAAAGTGTTCATCCAGAGTTCCCGGAGAGAACCCACGCATGTACAAGGAGAACATGCAAACTTCATACAGAAAGATTGTGACCCTACAACATTCTTGCAAGGCAACAGTGCTACCAGCTGCACCACTGTGCAGAACGCAGTGTTATAATATGAGGTTAAACACAAGATGTCGACTGGGAGTCATATTAAATCAGGTATATGGATGCATGTGGAGTTTGAATGGCATTCTGCAATGATGGAGGGATAGATGGTGTGAAACAGCTGACCTCCAAGTGATCTTTCTACTTTGCAACTCAACGTATCAGAGCAACTTGTCCAACTTGTCATCTTTTTGGGCTTATAAAAAAACAAGTGCATGAACAATAGTAAAAATAAGCACCTCTCTTTCCTCCACTGAATGGCCAAACAATAACTGGTCACATGTGTGATGTCAGCGCCGCATGATTTGTTGCACACTGCCATGTGTTAACCTCTAAATGTCCACACACAAATTCTATTTGTTCCAAGTATTTTTTTTTTCTTACAATTAATGAAAACACAACACTTAAGATTAGAATATTACATTAAAGCAAGAACTCTTAACTTTTTTTTATGTAGAAGTGTCGGCTTACCTGCCTGAAGTTATTTCTAATTTGAGAAATGAGCACCTACATACTGATTTATTAACTATGATTCTTTTGTCAAATTTCCTGAACACCACTGCAGACACTTTTGTTAATTTTTCTGATTCATGAAGACTGATTTCTATTTGAAAACACACAGCACCAAACTAAATTCAGAGCTGCAGGGGAAGTTGTATCTTTGATCTAAGACTAGAATCTTTGATCATGCAACACAGTGGCAGTGTTTCTACTGAGTTGTGCCTTTTCCTTAGAAATTCCTCATAACCCTCTTATACTAGCACACGTCTTCATGTACATACACACAAATGCTCAATTTTTAAGCCACCACAGATGCAAGAGAGGACATGACATTTCCTCTGCAAGTATTTGAATTTGTTCCTCATATTTGCTGGTGACAAAATCCCCAAGATGCTTGTGGTTAACTGCAAACAGAAGAAATCACACTGAAAAGGTTGTGGAAAAACAAAGTGTAAAGAAATGGGACAGGAGTGGGAGTCTGAGAGAGATAGGAAAAAATGGGAAGATTTATCAAACAAAAGTTCACCTTAAAGAAACTTGTGACAAAAAAAAAACATTCAATAGCCTGAAATGGTTAGTAGATGGAAGGATTCTTTTACCTGTGATGGACTGGCAACAAATGTATACCCCTCTCAATAAATAACTACTAGAGATAAGCGTCAGCTGCCCCATTATTCTCACAAGATGTCACTTGTGTTGATAACTGATGGCTGAATGGTTCAGGGATTTAATCATATTAAGTGTTCATTCACCAGATCTGGGTAGTGATCTATAAACAAATAAATGCACCTGTATACACAAAGGACATGAATGAACCATTTCCCTTTGATAACACTGTGGCTGTCAACGTCTGAGAGGAAACGTTGATGCAATTGAGAGAAATACCAGCGGTATGAGACTTGTAGAGAGGAGGTTGACAAAACACCACTAAAAACTGATTTTGTTTCATCTGAGAATTCAGTTGGCTCCAATGTTCACTGTTGCCACTAGATACTGCTTTCTATATGAGTCTAGCGAGGACAGGTCATCACCTCCAGGAACACAGTTCACTTAATTGAAACTCTTGTAAACGGAACAGTAAAGAAAATAGAACTCTCCTCCTAAATGTCATTTCAACCTCCGAAGTCCAACACTATGAGTTTGTCAAACTAAGAAAATCGATTTGAACTATTCCGTTCTCTCCCACACAAGATTTTCACATAAAAGGGTAGCCAGCCTGTTCTCAGGCCTGATCTCATGCCTGACAGTCTGAGTATTTTCAAGAATAAAGATAATCTGGACCATTAAGTTATCACCGAAAGAGCAAGTGAAAG
This sequence comes from Micropoecilia bifurca, assembly GCA_903067075.1. Taxonomy (NCBI): domain Eukaryota; kingdom Metazoa; phylum Chordata; class Actinopteri; order Cyprinodontiformes; family Poeciliidae; genus Micropoecilia; species Micropoecilia bifurca. Next base: position 2,759 of record CAEGAF010063805.1, read on the forward strand.
TCAGATACACTTCAAAGGTTACAAGGACACAGAATGTTTATTTTAGTCACATGCTACAATGTAGAGCAAAGAGTGAAATCTTCTATCCAGCATTTAAGAAAAACAAAAGGTATACTTCTCCGGCATAAATTGGCATTTGTTTAAAGAAGCGCTGCAATTCAAAAGTCAAATGTTCTTCATTATGTCAGTGTTACCACCCCTCCAGTGCCCTGCAACATTGAAGTACTGTTGAGAGGAAATGTTTTGAGCCAATTAGAATAATCTGTACGGAATAGGATTAGGGCCACCGAGAAAAAAAAAAAAAAAAAAAAAAGAATTCTGACTTTAAAGTCAGAAAGTCAGAATTTGGTTTTCTTTTTCGATGTCCCTAATCCTCTTCCGTACATCTGCTACCATTTCTTATGGCAAGAAAAAAACATTAACAACATAGTTTGTTTGATCACATTTGTCTTGAATTACACATTAGAGTTAAAATGGGTTCAGGAATAAAAAAAAGATGATGTGGTGGTACACTGGCTGTAAGCAAATAAACAGAGACTATTAGAAGACTTATGGAGGTTTCCTTCTGATGTTTTTTAATCTCACTTATACTGCAACTGGATGCTTTTGAGGCATGCAGAGAGACAGAATGAGGTCAGGAGTGATTGCAAGCTTTTTACTAATCAATTAACCTGCTAATAATTAGTCATGGGGGGTGTTTCATGTATTGAGAGTGAATGCTACTGTTACTGAAACAAGAAAACTAAGGCATCTCCAAATCTGTATAATACAGCCATAACAGTGCCATGTACATAACTTAAAGGAAAATACTTTGTTGCTGATTATTTCTTTTATAAACAAAATCCATCGTCCTGTATTTATGCAGAAAGATTTCAGAGACAGTCTTAGACTTGTGAGTAGCACATACACAAGCCAGATTAACAGCACTAAGATTATTCCTCCTGGCTCTGACAGGGAGCTGTGTATTTCTGCAGATGGCTGTAGGACCACAAGGATAGAGCAGCTTGATTTTTTTCAGATTATATCTTATACTGTAAGACCACAGTGACATCTTTAACATTTAAATGTAAAAATATTTTTTTTTAATAAAAGTTATACTACAGCTTTAAATTATACTGAGTTCTACAATTCGACTTAGCAGTTAAATGGCTGCTGATCGCGATTATTCAAGATTTATTTTGACCACATTTCTTCCTCAGAGGTGATGGATCCTGTCTCACCTTTCAGTTTAATAATGTATTGAACAGGTCTTAACCCAGTCCAGTAGTTTCTTCAACCTCCTTAGATTTTTTTTCTCTGCTTGATGCATTAAACCGGGTTCAATGATTGGTCAAACTTATTAAACAGGCTATCATCTTTTTCACAAACACTGGATGTGTCTTTTACTGTGGTTGTTTAGGAAATTTACTGCATTAATAACATGTTGCCAGCTAAAAGATCATCACCCCAGCAGTACATATTTGCCTATATATACAGGGCCATCTGAAAAAATCTGAAGGCAGTAGGTGGGTGGTCTGACACAAAGGGAAAGGCGATGGCAGAGGGTTATAAGGGTTGTCGGATCAGTGACAGACAGGGGCTCTTTCCCCAGAGAGGGGCCATTACAGAGAGAATAGAGGAGGAACATGTTGGCGGGCCCTGCCACAGAGCTTATTGGCAATCTGTTAGCGGAGCCGCTGGCAGGAGAGAGAATAACGTGTCTAGGGACAGAGGAGTGCCTGTGAGAAAATAAAAATCTACTCTCCTCTGGATTCCTGGCAATGAGAGAGATATGTGGAGTGGGTGGTGGTGGCGGTCAGGTGTTGACAGCATAAAACAGAAAAAAAAATTAGTTGAATAAAATATATAGTGGTGTTTTGTTACCACAAGGGACGTTGGGAACATTCCAAGTGCAGGATTTGCATTTGTATTTAGTTCAACAACAGATAGGTGAATGAGGTGATTTTTGTGGCTCAAGGTATTGTGAGCCCAGACCAGAGAGATGAATTACAATATGGGTTCTCACTCTAGAAGGGCCATAAATCACAAAGTGTGATTAAGTGCTCAGTGCAAGGTAAATTACCCTCTTACATAGAACGACAAAGTCCAGTTTTTAGTGGATATTACTTGGCATTAAGGTAATACCCAGGACAAAGAGTTTGATGGAAAAGGTTTTTCCATCAAAAAAAAGTGTTGGCGGAACTTGTTTGATGGAAAAGGTTTTTCCATCAAACAAGTTCCAATGCTAGAGCCAGTTCTCAGCTTACCATTTAAAATATCCTTTTGAGTTTTCTGTAACCTGAGAACTTTAAGCTTTTGTGTCGCTATAAAAAACATAAAGAAAAACAACTTTTAATTAGAACTCTTATGGATGGTCACAATATAGTGTGACAAAAACCTAAATGTTTGTTTTAGTAATCATCAAAGAGATGCCTGAAAATCACCATCTTAGGTTATTAACACTATTTAACCAACAAGTGGTTATTTTAAACACTTGAGGATTCTTATAACCTCATTGGCATCAGCAGCCCTGGAATATAGTAATTAAGCACAATGTCTACAGCGTGATTTATTAAGACCACTTGGCGATATTAAAAACCAACACTGTTCTTAATTCACTGAGAAATATTAGCTGAGAGTGCAGCTCCATGTGGACGTCGTTTTCAACTTAATAATGGGAGATGAAAACATACTTTTCAATTGCTTATACCACATTTTATTATTGTTGAGACAGTTCTTTGTCTTAAATAAAGTGGATCAACAACAAATTTCAGGAATTTCAGCACAAGTTTTATTAATTTTTTCTTCTGCTTCTGGAATTTAAGCACAAGTTTTATTAATTTTTTCTTCTGCTGCTGCTTTGTCCAGCTTCTTTTACTCCAGCTCAGAGTTAGTTCTGAGAAAGATGCAATTTATTGGTCTGAGAACCAGAACTGGTGCAAACCAAGCACTAGCACAAGTGTAGCACAATTGGTGTGCTGGAAAAAAGGGGCTTAGTTGCATAAGTCAAAGAATCATTCAAACCCACACTTATGCTTAGAGGCCATTTAGAATTCCCAACACAACTAGATTTGCCATCTTCCATCTTTTAAATTTAAACATAGATTAAGGTCAAAGTAACTAACCTTTACCAACATCAATTAGGGATGGCTCTGTTCTGAGGGTAAGCAATGTTGGTTGATGTGCTGCGCATGTTGCACAACACCTTCAGAATAATCTTAGATTATTAACACTATTTAACCAACAAGTGGTTATTTTAAACACTTGAAAATTCTCATAAGCTCATTGGTTTATAAGAAGGAAGGATGGATGACAGAGCTGTGTGATACTTCATATCGTCACCTTTCTGAAATAATGACCCAAGTCATTTTTGCCCAAATTGATTTTCTTTGTTTTAAAATAAAGAGGTGGTAATTTTTTTTTGGCAATAAACACTATCGTCAAACAATGACTTATTGACATTATTTTAGGAAGGTGACGTTACCGAGTAAAACTAGATACAGAACATTTTTATGATATATAATCAAACTTCTGATCTTTGGATGTGTATTTATTTATTTTGTTTTTTCTTTGAATTAGTTTTTAAAAATAATTTAGACAAAGTTTAAAGGTGTCTACAAAATAGTGAAAGGAGAAAACCAAAACAAATTGTTTCCTTTTTTTTCCTAAAAGAAAGTGGAGAACATTACAAGTTGAGAGTAAAGTGAAAGGGAAATCTTTTTCAAGGTAGATTTGAGAAACTACACAAAAATAAAATCCAATTTAAAAAGGGAACCTGAAACTGAAATCTGTACCTTGTAGCGCTATTATTGATTCAGTACTGATACTGTATTGATATTTTGGATCTATATCCAAAGTATTAAAAACCTTCATCATTGAAATTCTTTCTTATTATTTATGACTTGAAGGGTATAGTTTGTTTGTCTGCACTTCATCAACTGTTAATATTACTTTCTTTCTTCTATAGAGCATATGATTATCTGAGACAGACTGTGTCATAGTTAAAGTTAAAGAACAAAGGAAGAACCAGGCAACAAATGCAAAATAAATCCTTTGATCCTATTCATTTAAAACTCACTCACTGACTAATACATTTATAATAATGCCATAACCATTTCATCACATTGTGTGTGGCAAAGAGATAAAATTAATAACAAAAAATAGCTTAGAAGTATGATATTATCTAGATAACGAGAGAAAATAGAAGAAAAGGCGGGTATTAGGAGATGCCAAATATCCTCAAACTGGGGTTAATATTTCAGTTTAATTTCACACTGTTTGATATACAGTCAGATATGATGCTGCTTTGAGCATCAGATCTGGTGTCTCTGTCTTAGTAACAGTGGAGATTTCTCTTTCCAAAAGAAAATGAATGGTGTTCAAGTGGAAGATGAGTAACATCAATCAAACCCTGTGCTGAGAAGGAACCCAAGAGGGGAATTATCTGCACTTACTAGAGGTGATGTCATAGTAACTGCAGTGTCTTTACTGAAACTATTCTTTGCAACCTCCCAACAGAGTCTGGGCATGATCTCCTGAGCTGTCTGAGAAACCAAGGTTTCCCAGAGAATTATTGACTTTGTCTCATAATCTATTTTTGAGACTTTGGAGCAAAGCTAAAAAAGGGAGAAAGAAGAATATCATATTACTGATATACATTTTTTTTCTCTTTTTCCTGGCAATTGGGGTGGAGGACATTTATTCTAAATATGCTTGAACTTCTTAGTCTGGTGTGCAGGCACTTTTTCATTGTCATGTGCACTGCAAGAATTAATTGGTGGGAGGGAACCCTTCAAGCCACCTTGTTGGGTGCAAATGATATTTTCATAGCCTAAGGACACTATTTGAAGGCAAAAATAAGTGTCACACACCCACCTGATAAGAGCAGATTTAACTGATTTATTAAAAGATGAGGGTGGAAAATTTACACGTACAATTGCTCTCTTGAAACTTAATCAAGTGCTTAATTAACAATTGTTAGCAGTTAATTGCTGATATAAGATCTCTGTCTGAGCCTGAATGACTTTTAATACATAATAAATTGGTGAGTGAAATATGATAGCTGAATGAAGTGGAATATATAAAATAAAAATTCTTAATGATATCTAATTAACCTCATTGGAAGTTTTGATACATACCACATGGAGGGGCATGTGTTTTTTGGCAGATCAGGGGAAAGGGTAGAGAACAAGGGGACTTAGGGAAGAAAAAAGAAAAAAATTCTGCATTATCCATGCAAAGGAGATGCACTATGTGATTCAGAACATAACATTTTGGGGAAAAATCATGTAATACAAAGTTAAGTCAATTCCACATTAAAATGTCTGAATGAATATTGTGTACAAAACATTTAATTCAGGCACCTCAATAAAAACAAAATGGAAAAAATCCAGTTCAAATCCAAAAACAATCTCTGTTATGTAATACAAACTGCAATTTATTTAAGTTTGATTATAATGCAACACATTTCAATCAAGTAAAATTGAGCTTTGCAATAAATATAAAATATAGTTAGACATGCACCATTTGGATGCTTGATTTTAACCTCTCACTACCCTGGGAAAAGTCACTTTTCTTATAATTGGCCAAAACAAAACCTTTTCAGATTCCAATGGCGTCCTGGATTCTTCAAAGCACATGGATATTGCCTGACTTTTGTTCAAAAGAAGTTTAATGAGCAGTCCTAAGTGGGACTAATTATTGGCATATATTAAGTATAATTGATGGTATTCAATAATTCCTAATTCTGGTAAATATCCAGAGTCTTTGTGCTTCATTTAAGTTTATAATCAATGGGATTATGGGAAGTAAAGAATTAATCTTTTTTTAATTTTTCTTAGATTATGGTGTAGATTGTTGCACAGACTGAAATGGATTATTCTAATATAACATATGAAATCAAATCATTCATTTAGCAAGGCACAAAGGTGGTAAACCTTACAAAGGTTTACTTGGAAATCTTGAAAACCACAAATAAATGTGCTGTCTGAGAACCAAGTTTTCTATGTCAAATCAATATTACTTATTACTTGAGCAAGGTAGTTTATGAAGGCCAGTTTTTGCGTACGCACTTCATTTAATATGTGCAGTTTGTGTGAAACTAATCTACACTACTTGAATTACCTCCTCTCTGACCTTCCTGTTCCAACTTCCACCTCTCATTTCATCACTGACCTTCTATGGATGGGTACATAATTGACGATCCTCCCGCTGTGAGAAATGTATGAAAAGAAGGAGAGGTGGTCATATTTTTTCAACTTCAGAACAGTTCTTCTCACACTTGTCTGTGTATCTGCACCAAGGTCAAATCGAGGGTATATTTTAAGAAGATGGATCGCCTTGGCAAAACGCTCATATTCAGGGCTGGCCCACACTCTCCACGCCCAGATATTAACTGGCTTTACCTAGCCCCTAGGACACACATTTCTCACAGCACTTTTTTTTTGTTTTTATGTGGAGACATGCCTTTGACAACAATATATGGACTATCAACATCTGATTTATAGCTTGAGCCAACAAAATCCCCAAATCTTATTTGTACCAACACAAGGATGCTTTGTTAGTGTTGATAGAAAGCTAAAGCACACACAAATACATATTTTTTTTAAGTGGGATTGGTATTTCTAGTACACATAAACAGTCACAAATACAATCAACATAATATTGAGAGTGGATTCTGCATTTTCACCCAGTTATTGTCCAACTGTATGCGAGACATATAAAGAAGTTTGGTAATATTTTGTGAAGAAAAACTCCAGAAACTGACATGACCTGGTCAGATTCAGTTAAAGGCAGGAACTTATACAGCTATCTGTTAAAATGTGTTTCCAGTAGACTCGAATAACTCCACATAAAGGGAAAAAAAGCTGTCAAAATTTGTAGTCTTGTTCTAGCAGTTACCAATAATGTTTACATTGATACATGTTGATAAAACTGACCTACAATTAACTCCATTAAATGACTGCATCTCTGTAAACTTTTGAAATTCTTGAGGGTCTTACAAGTATGCACACTTCACTTCAAGGATTTGCTTAAACATGCATAGATATCAATTTGTTACATTAGCTGGTCATCGCATGTATTTTAAAAGTCCTGATATGTTTTCCCCCACTGAAGATTGTCTATTATTAGACTTAGTCTGAAATTAATTAAAGATCGTTTCTTTCCACAAGCCTTCAGTGTGGTCTGCACCCAGTTCCTTCCTCTCTTGTCATTCTCAGATAATTCACCTGGCAGCCAAGTGTCAGAGGTCCTCAGCTGAATAATGGTTAATGAAGCATGTAACCTGCATTACTTCTGCCTTCACTTCCTGCCCTTAGTGACATGTGCTGCTCTTCTGTGCTCTTCACTCCACACTGCATTAAAAGGGGCAGCACTCCGAGGCAGCTTCCTGCTCTCTACCTGTCTAAACCGTTTCTGTTTAAGCTTTGCCAAATTACTCACTGGGTGCTGTATGCAACACTGCTTGCTGAGGAAACAGTTTATAATGTGCATATTCCCACTAACATTCTGACACATTCGCGCTCTCACACTGTCGGTTCTGGTTCTATTTTAATTCCTTCTAGTGTTTCACACCAAAAGTAATATTAAAAATGAGCCATACTTGAAAATGTGAAACAGAAGAGAGACAACCTTGACAGCAATTCATATCTAATTTTTTTAACTCGTCAAGAAAATGAAACATTGATTTTTATCTTGAAGTTTGAGTGTTCTGTTATTGTTGTTATTAAAATAGCACGTTTAACGTGAAACGGTAACTTTTCATTCCAAAGTGATTGCCTCAGACACATTTTATTCCCGTGAAGCACACATTGGTCTTGTGCTAATATGTGCAGGCAATAAAAGACTTAGCATCTTCAAAAGGCACAGAACTGTTGTTTGTTTTGATAATCATCTCACGTTTTAGAGGGCGCATGGATTTGTGCTAATTTTGTGCAATAAGATGCAAATGCCCTCTAAATTTTTTGCATGCTTTCCTTTGCATGTTTAATATAGTTGAAACCATATATTTACATACGCCAAATAAAAACATACGCATTTTTCTGCTGTCTTAAGTTGAATCAGACCAAGACTAAGTTTTAGGTCACTTAGTATTACAAACCTTTTTTCCTATTTACTAAATGTCAGAAAGCTTTACGAGAGCTGACAAAGCAACACAAAAGAATGCTGACCAAAAGGACAGAGAGAAGTAAGTCCTTGTAAGGTAAGCATGTATGAAGTGGCACAGTAAAAAAACAAAACTCAAAATTTTGCAGTCTAACACTGGAATTAAAAAAAGGAAGTCAAGACACAGTTGAAAATGAAAAAGACAAATTTGTAATAATGCATTTTATTGGATAGCATTTCTCTAAACCCTGAAAGACACTTCACACAAATCAAGTAAAATTACAAACAGAACCTTAAGTGGATCAAACAAAATCATAAAAGGAGGGCACTTAAATACATACCACGCAGAAATGCAGGATAAGCATAAGACAGGACAATAGTAACATGTTAAAAGTTGGTTGGAAAAGGCGTGTTTTAGGTGCGATTTGAATGTCCACAGGTCTGTAGAGTCACAGATATATTTAGGAAGAGATGCATGCTAAAGGGTGGGAGCAGCTATTGCGGAGGCTCTGTCAGCACAGGTCCAGTGCCTGGTTCTTAGAGGTGGAGACAGCAGACGGGCAGCAGGGAACAGTATTAAGAAAAGAAAATGCTGGCTGGGATGATTCTGTGTGGTGTTTTGAATTGCTTTGTGCAAGCTCTGGATACTCCCGCTTCCTCCACCAGTTCAGAAACATGGATGCAAGGTTGACTGGTGACTCATGGATGGTAAGATGGATGGAAAGTTAATGTTAAATTAGATCAACAACAAGGGAAATACTGAGGAGTCCACACTTAATATTAGAAGGGAATTGAAGACTGCAGTATAAGGAAAAATGCAAGTAAAAATTGCTACACATTGTGATGTGTGTATTTTATATTTTGAAAGGCATATAAAGATTTGTAAGTCCATCTAACTGATCAGATGTGTTAGCTGTATGCTGAGTGTCTATACATGACATTCAAAGATATAATCCAATCAGTGTGGTGCTGTGCATGAAACCAATGAGGACTCTATTCTCTGTACAAATCTTCAGACATTGAAATGTGTATGCACAATTGAAATCCACCAGAAACAATTCTGTTCACCTTAAAACATTTTACATAAGTTATGTGCATGAGTTCTTTGACAATCATTTAGTCTTAGCAATAAATGGATCCCATTGTTCAAGTTTAGGCGTACTAGAAAGAACAGGATTTTTGACATGCGTACTAAATTTTCTAGCTATTTTTCTGTCTGAATGTATTCATTTTGTGTGACTTTTATGATTCATAGGTTTTGTTTGCAACATTTACTCATTAGCCAATGTTAGGCTTTGTCGTTTGAATTTAAGATCTTACTTACAAGACTTAACTTTCTTTACTACCATCATTAAATCAACCATAATTAAGGTTTAAATCTAATTATTGTAACTTTAAACGAAGTAAATACATTTATCAACAGGGATTTATCGTCACTTTGATGTTTCGATGCACAAACAAAAAGTCAAAAAAGCACAATTTACTAATTTTATGCAGTCCCCACACAGGGATAATCAGAGATCTTCCATTTGTTTTTGCAATTGGATGTTAGGGAGCTTAAAGTGAAGCACTTAAAGTCCAGTTCAAGTGAAATACAGAATCCGCTTGAGGCTTATTGATCTCAAGGCTGCAAACATCAGCAGTGTAGCCTCTTCTGCTCAGTTGATGTACAGGCCATGAACTTATGACCTTTTGCTGTGTCAGGATTTCTGGGTCTAATCCGTGCAAATCATCCAGGGTCACAAATTATGCTGGGTTAGCAATTTCTGTTTCACAGTGGACTACTTCAGTGTTTCCCCCATAAGCGTGTTCTAAGGTACAAATAAAGATCATTTTTAGGTGATACAGTATATGTATTTCATAGTGGTCGTACTTCTTGATTGGAGAAAAATGGAAAAACGTGTGCAACAAGGTAAACATGATTCAGAATAATTAATGAGAAACTAATCAATAATTTATGTTAGAGCTTAACTCTTATTCCAGGACTACACAGTTATATTTTATGAGTTTGAAGTAGGACCAAAATATAGACAGGAGCTTCGGATAGTCATAGGGTGTTAACTTTTATGAAAATAACTTGCAGGATGAAGAACAGGCAGCAGAACAGCAGGGAAACTGGAACATGTCACGGAAGGAGCCCATGAAGACAGGAACAAAGGAACGGAGACAAATGAACACTTAGTGAAGCTAAACAAAGGAAGAGGTCTGAAACTCCAATAAACAGAAAGGAAAAAGACGAATTTGGAGAAGGAAAATCCAAATGCACCAATAACAGAAGGTAAGCATAAACTAAGAAACTGTAAACACAAAGGAATGACCTAATATGGCAAGATCTAAGACAGTAAATAAAAAACAAATGCTCAAAGCAGAAACTCAAATGACGCAAAATTCAAACACCCAATGATCATAACAGCCAACAAGCCAATATTGTTCTATTGACTATTTGCACAGGATGTCACTGTCTGCTGTATATTTTTATTGTAGATCTACATCAAGCAATCTCTGATTTAGGCAATTTGGTGATAGTAAATTCACTGATGTTATTATTAACCTCAAAATGAATTGATTTGTATGCTTATTTCTTAAATATGTTTATAATCAGGTTTTCTGTAAGATTATTTTTTATATCTTTATACAGCATCTAATACAAGATCTGATAATGCATTTCTAATAAGAGATAATTTAGTTTTTTTAATTGAGTTTTTATTTTCCTTTTGCTGCCTTTTGTAGGACATTTCTGATTGAATGCCAAAATTATTACACATTTTTTGTATAGTTTCTGAAATTCTAAACAAAGATGTCAGCACACACCTATAAAGAAGCGGTCACTGGTGTTTGATTGCATTGAAGTATTATAGACTTACTGGTTCAGCTCTGGCATTTTAGCAAAGTTAATATCATCTAGTATTCATTCCTTCACTCTCTTTCTATCTCCACCTCTCTCTTGCTGTCTGTGCCAAATTATTTATTTCCTATGCATGAAGTATCCTTCCACATGAGTAAGCGCGCTGTCATTCATAAACACACTCAGTCTGGCAAGAGATAAACAAATAAGCAATGCACGTATATGACTAATTTCAAATGCTATTTCTATTTCCTTATCACCCATTTTTCTGTCTCTTTGGGTGCTATCGTTCAATTAAACATCATTATCTGCAAGAAGACATTCAAAGTTTTGTGCTCCTAAGAAGCTGCCCTGTTGCTGATTATTTATTCCAAAGTAGGAAAGGAACTTATTGAAGAGGAGTTACCAATTTGGAAAACAAAATTAGAATTAAGACGTTATTATTTTATCGTGGGGAAATTGCTTCATGAAATGGTAAAGTAGTTTATTTTAAATAAATTGTAGAATGAACACTTTATTATTGAAATTTATTTAAAATGTTTTAGATCTAAGCAGACCCAGGAGATTGCACCAAGTTGTTGACTATAGACCAGTCAGTAAATATGGACCATTCATGAGTCAGGAGTGGAAAGAAAAACTTTAACAGGATGGCACCGTCAGCAGAACCAGGCTTAGTGTGACCAGCCCACTGCCATGACCGATGACATTTGAGAAACAACACAGCCACAAGTTATACAAAACATCTTAAAGGATCAGTGGTTTGTGGAAAACTGCCTTGATTGCAGCCGCGTGTTTACTTCTGTTATTCATTTTAGCTTTATGTATGCAACATGTTCTTGTTTCATTTCGTTGTGAAAATTCTTTCCAGAATTTGTGGGTGCCTACTATCACGTGTGCTCAAGATATTTTTTCTTCTCTTTTTTATATTTTTTTGAGAGTCTTTATCTTTCCGCTGGATCGGCCAGAGATAAACTTGTCTTATTTCTTTGAAAATGCACATCTCTATTCTTAGCATTCCTGCAGTATGTCAGCACTATTTGTCTGCTTTTTATTTTTATTCTCTTGTCTGATCTGATAAAGACCCGGTTCCACTTTGGGTCTGCCAATAAGTGTTCCTACAGTAATTTTGTCTTTTTTCTCATTAATTAGTGCATATGATCTCATTGAACAATTTGCTTGACATTAGGTTTATATAAACTCCAGAAGTTGATGCCAGTGTTGTTTTTAGTTGACTCAGTTTTACTAGTTTTTCTCCTTTCATCTGGATGATATTATAAATATGACATAACCCACTGTTGCTAATGGGAAAGCATTATGTTGGGTGGGGTTTGTGTGTCCTGGCAGAGGACCGGATGCAGAATGCTCAAGCAAATGGGCAAAATCAAATTTCTGAGTGTGATGTTGCCACAATACTTTGGGTGGAGTTTGGAATGAGGTGTCCCAGCTCATCCTTAGATTATTATTTTTTTTACATATGCTTTGCACTCTTGAGTACAAAAACTCTTCCTTATCAACCATTCAAACCCCTTTGGTTATGCATGTGATCCAAATGCAGCAAACAGGCACAATAAATTCAGTGGCAATATCATTGTAAGAAATGCTCTAGCCGATTATGCCCACTTAAATTATTCATGCTAGTTTTATTATCTGACAACTTCTGTTGCCACTCATAATTACCTGATGGTAGAATACCATCAAGAGTACCCCACCTCAAAAGACCATTGTTTTTCAGGGCTGCATTTAAGCACCTTAACCAACACATTTTTTACAACCTCTATTGTCTTTAGCAAGCTGCAAAGATTAATCTGATCCTTCCTCTACCAAAACATACAGTATCAATAATAATGGATATTATCATTTGATGTTACAGTGTTAAATGGGGGTATCTATTTTTTGTTGCTGTATATAATATTATAATTTAGTTATTGCCTCATTTAAAAACATACCTGGTGTGAAAAAGGCTGCCTAAGTGCTCGGGCCATTTAAGGGGGTGGAGCTTAGAGCACCTGTGGATCAGCAAGCAGATAGAGAAAAAGAGAGAAGAAAAGGAAGGAGTCTAACATTTGAGTAATTTGAGTTTTTGCAGTTGTTACCTTTATTTCGATGTGTGTGCGTGGAATACAAAACCACACACTGTTACGCCAAATAAAGACAAAAACCGCAAGTGAAGATTGAGCCAACCGACTCTGGTTTCTTTGGGGTTCTGACCGGACTCACCACAGTGATTTAAC
>CAEGAF010063806.1:0-26555 GCA_903067075.1 Micropoecilia bifurca
AAGCTTGCCACCTTGTTGGTTGTGTTTTGACTGCTGTAAATTTATTTTACTAGCTTGAGCAGCTTTGATAGTGTTTGCTAGCTCTGAACTTGTCTTGTCCCTGTGGGGGACATCTGTTACCTGTTGTATCTCTGCTAGAGATTTGTAGTTTGGTTTTCTTTAAGATTTTGATTTACAACTGATTGTTTTGTGGATTTTGTTTTATTTGGTACATTTTGTTGCCAGACCCTACATTTTGATTATTGTTCTTTTTTACCTCTTGTTTTTTTTTGTAAAACCCTACAATAAACCCTAAATTGCTATAACCTTACTACCCGGTTTCTTTAATGTTACTCCCCTTTCCCCTGGCAGAGCCGGGGGTCGTAACATTAAATGGGGGCTCGTCCGGGATATATTTAAAATAATCCCGTGGCTACAGTTTAGGGAAATTTGTTTAGTTTTTCAGCTTGAAGGTGCCTCTGTTCAGCTTGTGCTGTTGGGTCAAAAATGGCTCAGTTTAATGTTGATCAGTTCTTGGAACAACCTTCTCTTGAGCAACTTGCATCTAGCCGTAAAGCTGATTTAGCTGAGATTGCAAGTTACTTTTCAATTTCTTATTCCAAGCAACTACTTAAAGAGGAATTAAGAGAACTAATTGTGAACAAATAATTAGTTATAACAAGTATTATTACAACTGTAAAACATTCCTAATCCAGCCACGTCTGACGCAGTCCTGTGGTTTGTTGTATGGGATTACATAGGATAGTTAGTGTGCACTTAAAAGAAAGTGTGGCTGAGGAAGGAGTGGAGGGCGAAGTGATGTTGCGATAGCTCAGTCGAGGGCTGTGCTGTGAAGTTTGTTCATCCCAGGGAGAAGAGATTAGCTCCACAGGGGGGGAAACTGCCTCAGCGAGGGGCTTTGGGAGCAGTGATTGTGCCCAACCACAATGCCATGGTGTGTGGCTCCCTCCGCCCAGCCCTTTCTCTTTCCAACACAACTTCCCACGGGTGTTGTGTAGCAGAGAGCAGGGGGAGGGGGGGGAACAAATACGAGCTGCAACACACTAACTTCCAAAAGAAATGCTCAGCAGCTCTTCTCACTTTATTATTCCTGCACTGAGGCTGGGAGAAAAGAGAAAAAGCATCTTCACATGAACTCATTGGTTCCAGCGTGACTGATGATCCGGGGCTCACAGGCCCACCTGCAGCTGCTCCATCTACACTTCCCTCTCATCTTCCCAGGACTCGGCTCGATATTGTTAAACTCTTCCAGGCTTGCTAGGCGTCTCTTCCTCTCTCCTCCTCGACGGTTTCGCTGCAGGGTCTCTGACACCTGGGGCTACTGAGCCGCAGGACGCTCTGTTGGCATCATCCCCCCGCAGCTTATTTGCCCAAAATCTCCAAAAGAGAGTGCTGTTGGGCAGGAAGCCGCAACCAACAACGGATCCCCACCTTCCTCTGTGTGGGAGCGACGTTTGAGTGTGTTCAAATTAAATCTCTGCCCATCTTTCTGTTTAGAGAGATAGCTCTAGAGTGATGGCACCATGTGCAACCGGAGTGAATTTCAAAGGGCCAGACAGGATGGAGTCGGTACGTAACGGCTTCCTTTTGCTTTTACACGCTGCGCTTCTAAACCAACTCCATCCTCCACCCAGGTTTCCATCGTTTTACACAGATGTGCTTACATCTCTGATGATGAATCTTACGCTAGTTAATAGTTTTAGGAAGGTACAAATGATACTCGAGTAAAAATGCATCTGTTAAACTATCTAATCATTTATCCAGAAACTTAAAATAAACAGGATCTAATGTATGCCTGCTGATGGTGAAATGGTAACACTTTATTTTTATCAGCAATATGGAAACCTGTATATCTACAGCATCTATTTATGGCTCTGATTTTGACATGTTCTTGTTAAATTTTATAGTTTTTAAATGATTTTTTGTGCAGAATGTGTTCCAGCTCTTTATAGAGAATTATAACAAGCCGATAAATAGTCAGGCTATCTGCTCAGGTAGTCAGCCTTCAGTTTTAAAAAAGCTACTTTACAAAAGTTACAATTTGTTTTGGTTTTACAACCAGAAATACTTGCAGACAAATATGTCTGTCAAATATGGAACCTTTGTTAAATTTAAAATTCAATTTTAATTCAATTTTTCCTCACTTTGTTCTTCTACTACTCTCCGATTTGCATTATTTGCTGTTGCGTCAACTATTAACTTGTTGTTTCTCTCAGTTACTTTTCTCTCCATAGAAGCTGCACTTCTCTGTTTAGCCGTTTGGACATCGGCTGAGATGATACAGCCATCAACTTATCATTCTCCCTCTGTTTTTATTAACTTATTACTTTAATAAACATAGAAGATAATCCTACATCAGTTCATCTGTTTATTTTCATGCATCCTGCTTCGTCTTCTCAAACCTTCCCTGTCGGTTGTGATCATCTGTGGTCGTACCATGTCAGGTTCTGGTTCTGCTGGAGGTTTCTTTCCAGCTAAATGGAGGTTTTTCCTCTCCACTGTCGCTACGCACATGCTCAGAACGAGGGACCGCAGTATACAACTCAATGTAAGCGATTCTCTCCATGCTCCTCCAGGAAGACTGAACGCTGCTAGTCAATGACTCGTTGCAATCTGCTGGGTTTACTTGGATAGAAACTTTTTAAACTGCTTTGAATAATTGAGCACACTCTGCTGTTTGATAACTAGGATCAATTGGAATGTATGTTTGATTGAATTAGAATGACATGTTTTTTTGCAAAGTGCCTCGAGGCGACATTTATTGCGAATTGGTGCTATATAAATAAATTGAATTTTACCACCCTGTTAATGTAACGCAGTGTCTTTTCTACCCCCGCTGTTCTATAGAGGGGCGCCGTTTCTGTGGGTGACTGGCGTCGCAGTGTGCGCACCGCCTGCCGACATCAAGCCGCTGAATAACTTGGAAGTTCAAGAAGCAAAGTAGGTATCAGGAACCCTCCTCCTGCTCTAATCATGCTCTCACAGCGTGTTCATTGTCATGCTTTTTACTGGAAAATTTCCTCTGCAAGGTGGTTGAATATTTGCAATTCGCTTCCTGCAGCTAACTAAGCCACACTCGGGCAACGGCCCATTACTCAGATAAAAAGTATAGCTTTCTCTAAATGGGAGGAAAAACAGGTAAAAGAGATGGGAGGTTTTAGCTGGGAGAAACACAAAAGCCCCGGTTTAGTCAAACTAAGACTGACCGCTCTAGAAGAGCAGCGTTAGCCAAGAACACAATCCTAACCCTTAGTCCTAAATGACGGCTTCATGAATAGCAGCACGCAGAAGTGAAGGGCAGGGGTGTTTATGTAACAGCAACAGATGTTAATGAAACTAAAAAAAAAAAAGAAAAACAGCACATGAACAATGGAGCTTTCACAACAGATTTCACGGACACGAATGCAGTAGAAAAGGTCATTTTGGTTTGAAAAGCAACACAAAAGCCTCGTCCTCCTCCTCCTCCTCCTCCTCATTCAGGCTTGTTAACCAAACAGTACAACATCCCTAAGGAGAAAAGCTGGTTGCTCTACTCAGTATTATGTTGCTAACAGTCTTCATGCAATATTAACTTGCAATGGAGCTCAGAGGATGCAAAATAATCATAAAAAAAAACCTATGCATAGCAGGCAATAAATAAAACAAAACCAGCTGTGATTGACATATCATTAGACACCTATGAATTATTCAATATCTGCAATCATACTGGTTTGCCAAAGGATCAACATGCTGAGGAGTGTGCAGGCCCAGGGTACCTGATTGCAAGTTAAAAGCCTCCCCAAACCAGCCTGAACGCTTCTCTGAAAATCCGTCAGTCATTAGCGCGGAGAGCTAGTGACGGGAATGAGCCGGCTTCGGTCCTGCGTTGATTTGGGGCCTCCTGCTGTTCCCAAAGAAAGCCGGGATCCTGGCGGCTTTTGAGATGGCTCTGATTGAAGACATAATTGTGATTGTGGGTGAATTTCACGGTTAGGAGCGTGAAACCCTCGGTGAGATGGATGGAGAGACGGAGAGCGAGGAGGAGCGGCGCGGACTACAAATGAGGTGTCAAGGTGCTCTGAGCCGGAGCTGGGCGGTGAGAGACCTTGGGTGAATCGGATCAGACACACACACAGACACACACTCACTCACTCACATGCGCACACACTAAAACAAACATACAGTTTTAAAACGGGATTTATCGACGGCTCTCCTCGTTTTCATGTCCGACTGGCGTCTAAAAGGAACTGGAATCCATTTCGAATTATTAGAAAAATAAAAATATATATAAATCCTGCTGGTATAGATGTTTAGAAGCTTGTAAGGTATGAGAGCCGGATCATCCTGCTGCTATAGATCCCGAAAATGTTTCAACTCGACTGGAGTCCAGCTGCACCCTGAGGAATTCAACCAGCCATTCATCTGAGTCCATTTGGTCCTCTTCAAGCGAGCAGACAGGGGCACTTTAAGTGTCCAGAGGTACGGCGACTACCGTCACGTGTTTAATGTCAGGGTGATGGAAGCAGAAGTCTTTAGGAAAGTTTTTCGGTTGTCAGTGGCAGGACGTCTCATCAGCATGAGGGGAAACATGAGGAAACGGTACAGGACTCTTAAAATTTACCATGTTTAACTTTCCCAATAACTTCAACAATGTGGAAGACACTATAAAATGAATATTATTGTGGAATTGATCAACTTTCACAATGATGTTCAAAATGAAAGACATGTTTTATTGGTTGTAGCAGCTTCCTTTCAAGTCTGAATGTCTTCTAGCTGCGTATGTTAGCACAGAGCTGAAAGATGAACTTTTACTTTTTAGGATTTTGGAAGGAAAGTGTTGAATTAATGAAGTGGAGAAAACACTTTGCTGTAAATTTAGCTTGCGCTAAATTAACTGTAACCCCCTGATAATATGCTTGGAACTGATTTATCAAACATTAACTATAACCTCGTGTTTAATACTTGGAAGGATTTCACAAAAAAAACAACAACCCCAAAATACCGTATATTCTATTCTATTAAAACTCTATAGCTTTGTTTTCATTGGAAATTACTGACATTTATTTAATATGGAATATTTCAGAAGGGGACAACATACATTTTTAAACAAAAAATAAATAAATAAAGGATTCATGATGTCCTACTCTTATTTGGTTCTCGAAATGCTATGAATGCAGTGTTTCAAAATGTATTTCTTTTTGATTCAGTCATAGTAAAAAAAACATAACCTAGGAGTGAAGGGTATCAATATTAATGTTTATTAATGCAGAGCACTGTGTTCAGGCTGCACTGACAAAAGAACTGAGAGCCCTTCAAGGAGGCTCTGCCACACAAACAGAGTGAGGAAAAAAAATGAAAGAAAGACAAAGTTTCCATCCATGCCAAGTTTCACCGACTCCGGGGAACAATAAACACCAGAAAATATGGAGAACCGGCGTGTGGACGGAAATGCAAATGCACAATCATTGAGCGAGTGGAGCAAATCAACTCTTGCTGTTGCATCATTTTCTGCTCTGCCCCGGCCTTCAGATCCTCACCAGTCATCTGCTTATCAAACAAGGCAGCCGTTCACACGCGCTGATTAAAATTTTCTGTGTTATTAGCTCAAAATATTACAACTCCTCTTCAGATGTGTGCGGCTCATCCAACTTTGTACAAAAGGCGACGAGCACAAACAAGGCTGGAGAAGCTGCTCACTTATCTCCACCAGGCAGGAATTACCCCCGTTAAGGACTCGCTGCCTTCTCTGCTGAAGTCTCTGCTATCTTTTTGAGTTCTGGCCTCGCCGCGTTTCGCTACAGGAAAGCCAAGTGTGTCTCACAGCAGAGGCACACCTGCCAAATCTGGCAGTTAGCTCCAAAATTAAGGATCAGCTTTTAATGGGACTCATTTATCAAAGCAAATCTGGATAAATGCTTTCAGAATGGAGCTGAAATTGACCCGAATATTCTTCAGCTGTTGCGTTTTTTCTTTTTTTTCTCTCTCTGCTGTGAAACATGCACGGCAACTCAAACGTAAACTTCCTCCAGAAAATGGAACATCGCCAGATTTGAAGTAAGGTTTCAGTGCGTTGCAGAGGCAAACGTCAGGCGCTGCTGCTGCGTAGGACGTCAAGGTTCCGAGATAAAGTGTTATTTAGTTCACAGCTGTTCGGTGGGAACATAAGCAGTTCAGGTCACCATGGCGTCTCCGGGCCACAAAAACAAACATCTCAGTTTTTATAGTTCAACAGCAAATACACATAAGATGAATAATCATCCCTGCCCTCAGCTTCAAACGAGATAAAAAACTATTTTCAGGATTAAACTCCTGGTTATGAGTCTAATGAAATTGCTGCTGGGATTGCATATGATTTATAGCACCTGCCTTTCACGTTAATTTCATAGACCTGCAGCCTGTTGTTTACAAATCCCCCCCTAATCTCTAAAATTGCTCCTTTCCTCCCCAGTAAAACAAACATGCTCGCAGTATTAAGCCACGAAGCTCGGGTCCCTCACTGATTCCTTGTTTATGCATTTTATCTGGGAAATAAATGGAAGACGAGACGCGTTCGCTCCATCACTCTAACATGCGTCATCGCATTATGTGACGGAAATGTCACTAAAGAATACCGCGGGGCGACAGGGACGCGCGTGACAGATGACAAACGGAAAACGTGGAGAGGATCGACGGCGACGAGGGGAACCCGGCGCGGAGAAACAGAGGCCGAATTTCTGCTGAAATCAGCAGGGAAGGATTTAATTACTGATGGGCAAAATTAAAAGCGAGTGATGTTTCATTTGGTTTCACCATTCAGTCTCTGTACCAGCAGCGTGCCTGTGAGGTCTTGCCTCAGGTCAGTTTAAGGGCTTCCTGTTGGTAAAATTTCAGAGTTAATCATCCGGTAGTTGGAGCAATTTGGTTTCTGCAAAGCAGGTTGAAAATAACTCATTACAAAGAGCTGTAACCTGATTCTTTCATTGCTTTTAGTCTGGATAAAGACGCGTCATGCTTAAAGGGATAGCCGGGATATTTACTGTAAGCTTTTGAGACAAGGTTATTACCAGTCAGTGAAGATCGCTGACTAGGTGTTTTTATTTGGTATAAATCCAGCTTAGGGTTTATGCAAAAGTTGATTTATAAGTTTTAATAACTAGAAGAAAATGATGTACTGTTGCAGTAATAATCTGAGTGAAACACAAGGAGAACATAGTAAGAGTGAAATAAAGTAGTGTGCCTTTTTTGCACTGCTTTACTTTTACGCCAACTGGAAATTCTTCACACGTCTCCTTTCAAACTTTTGTTTCACACAGGAAGATAATAGTTGGTGCACCACCTCCAATCTCCACTTCCTGTGTCAACAATAACTGGCTTTATAAAAACACAGCTGCCACACATGATATTAGCTTGAAGGTTTATAACAGCTGTCGCATTAGCCACTTTGGTATTTCCAGTGATGCAGTGGGTTAACGATGGTGGCAGTCGGTTTTGGTCTTGGCTTCCCTCAACTCAGCTTTTAGCTCGGACCTCTGCTACTCTGGAGGTGGAAACACGGGCAGCTATACACTGCAGGTATCCATCAACTGTTTGTGATCCTCATTTTTACAAAAATATTCTGAACCTTTTGTTTAGGACTACAAGCTTTAATGCCCAAAGGAAGAACAAAAACTCACTGAGAATCTGTTTTCTGATCTCTGTCACCTGAGGAACAATCCACTTGGAAACCTGAATGTAGACAATGAATATCTTTAAATGCAAACTCAAGATTTATACAGTTTTTATTCAATGGATTTATTGCAATTTTTTTTTTACTTTAGAAAATCTTTAAAAGATTTGTTTGCTCGTTAGCTGACATTATATTGAATGTAAATAATTTCCAGTTACCATAATTTCTTTAACTATAATGACAAACTTTCATGCCACTTGAAATCACTCACCATATTTACTTAATTTGTGACTTTACTTTTTAGTTTTTGGATCTGGATTTTTGGATTTCCGTTTCTGTTTATTGTAATTCTTTGTCACCATGTCAGTGTGATCACAGCTGTGCTTCTTCAGTCCTTAACACCTGCATCTCCTCCGTGAAGCGTTTCTGTATGGTGAGGCTTTATTTGTTTTTTTTTATATTTTTTCACAGTTTCTATTCTGTTTTGTTCTAATTTCCTCCAGCTTTTATGTTATGCAAACACTTACTTCTGCCCTTGTATGTGAAAAGTACTGTTAAAGGAAAGGAATGGTTAAACTGTGGTATTTAAGCTGATTTACCTAAAATGAAAAACATTTTGCCACACCGATCATAAACGGAGCCTATGCACATTGCTCTGAGCACAGAAATGGCTTTAAAGTGAGAACGCAGCCTGACTTGAATCGGTTTCATCCGCAGGAAGCGGAATATGTGCAACGTTTGTGACTCGCGCTTCCCGGTGGATGCGGCCAGATCTTCCGATCTTCATAGATGTACATGCAGCTCACATCGTCAGCGTCTGCCAGCTGCTCAGTCAATATTTTATCAACAAAGTTGAGTGAAAACATTCACAGCAGGTCAACGTATCTATTCAGCAGAAAAAAAAGCCGCCAGTCGCAGACATTTAAACAGACTATATGAACTATGAATAATAAATTTCTAACCATTACCATAACAGTCGGGGGGGGGGGGCTGTGTGTAGAGTGAATCAGCAGAAACATTAACATTACAAATATGGCACGTGCAATCCCAGTTTAAATGCATTTGGAAGCTTATTTACAGCTGCACAAGATACTTTTACCATATTTTAATCACATAATAGCCACAAACTGTATACTAAATGCACCTTATTAGATTTTTTTTGTGATATGCCAACACAAAGTGGAAAGAAAATGTATGTCATTCTACAATTTTCATTGTATAATTTGACTCTACTTTAAATACCTCTCCAACTGTAATCCTGCCTTGATGTATCTCCATAGTGCTGCCTACGATGCCGTTTACTCGGGAATGTCAAGCAATCTACTAAATGATCAATTAAACTCAAGTGGGTCCAAACGTCTGACGTTAGTTTTATTTAAGGGTATCAGAATTAAAGGGGCTAGACACAAATGCATGCCACATTTCTAACATTTAGTTAATTTTTCTTCCACTTCACAACTATGTATTGCTTTACAATCCCACTAAAATGTATTTGAATTTGTGACAAGTGAGGGAAGGTTTAACAGCTACCACATTTCTGTGGTCTTTTTTTTAGATTTACACGTTTTGACTTAATTCCAAGCATCTTGTTGCCGTTTTACAAATAAACTAAATAAAAGCCTGGGTTGCTTAGAAACAGGCTTATTGACAGGCTCCACCAATCTGTCCAAACATCTTGAGAGACCCTGTGGCGTTTATATGTTAAAGCTGTGATAAAGCTTGTTCCTTCATCAAAGATCAAGCCCAGGTTGCTCTGTGTGTCTGTGGATGATCATCATCCCTCCCTCCTCAGCTTCTCGCTGCCCACCAATGCGGCACTAATACCAGAACCAGGAAGCCTGTGGTAGTTCTTGGAGAGCCAAAGTAGGTTAAAGTTTTACGGCGCTCATAACTGAGTCCGGTTGCTGTGGGGCCTCGGCGAAGCTTCATGATTACAGCAAAATGCACACCGGAGAACAGGCAGGGAAAACAGTAACAAACACAAGATGATGAGCGTGGAAAAAAAAAGAAAAGAAAGAAAAAAAAAACAACAACAAAAAAACGTTGATTTCTTTGGAGCGTTGAATGCCCCAGATGCATCAACAGCCCTCAAATTAAGCAGCTCCGAGACAGATGAATCAAATGCGTTTCCATTACGGGGCAAATATTCCATCCACCCCGAGTCATAACGACACCGTATAGCAGCATTATGGGGAAATATCAAATTAGGCTGTTTCATTTGGAGGACTGTTGTGCATTGCAAACAGCTTTGGAGATCAATTGAGCAGCTAGGTAATGAGCAGCAGCGGCCTGCTCTAATATACTCAGTAATGTTCTTTTGATTGCTTTGGTTAATCTTGCTCTGCCATGCGGTGGGGGGAGGCAGCCCCCTCCTCACCCCGTGCCGAAACCCACTTGTCAGCCCAAGTTGGAGGGGAAAATACCTAGAGAGCAACGCTTCAAAAACAGAGAAGCAATATGAATCAAACGATTAAATCTGGATCCCTCTTATTCATATTTTTGTTTTTTTTTTTGTTTTGAACGCTGGTAGGAATTCACTAGACTCCCCGCAAACGTCAGGCGTTGCGCTGAACGACTTTCAATCAGATCGGCAAGAAATAAGAAGCCCCCAGATGAATGGGACGTGGTGTTCAACCTTCAGATGAAGACCTGGTGATGTGTTGATGGCGAAGTGGATAGAATCAGACACGCTTCACCACTCTGACTTCTGAAAGTAAATCTTCTCGCTCTCAGAAAGAAAGAAAAAATGAAGCAAAAGCCATTCTGTCACACCACAACACTCACAGCTGCGGCCATTTAATTTGCTCCAGCTCGGCTTCGTTCGCCTGCAACCTCTCGCTCGAATAAAAAAAAAAAAACGCTAACAAACCTGTCCAACTACTTTTTGCAATATGCTGCACCGCACTACTGCATGCCGCACCATCTGGCACACTTTGCTGTGCGGTGTGAATATTTATTCACTCATATCTATGTTGCTCAGGCATCCGCCTAGCCTTTTCCTGGCCTGCCCAGGCCCAGACACGGCAGCCGAACGGTGGCTCAGAGCGATTTGGTCCCAAAGAGAAGCAGGATGCGTCTGTCGTTTGGAGATGAGGTGGTTTTGAGGTTTTAAAAATTTTTCCTTTTACCTTTCTACGTGGTCCAGGTTGCCGGACACGCCCAGGCCTCCGATGGTGTACAGCTTCCCATCATACACCAGGCTGTTGTGTCTGCAGCGAGCCACGGTCATCCGGGACACCAGGTTCCAGTTGTCCAACAGGGACATGTAACACCAAACGTCGGCCACCGTCACGCCCGACTCTGTGCCGCCTGAAACGAAAAAGTGGAGCTTATTCAAGTGGGCTGTGCTGCGGAATTGTAATTTTCTCTCTTGGCGACATTAACAATGGAGATTTGAAGCTTCTCATTAAATATTTGTAGAACGATGTTGATTATTGTGCGGTTTTTAATTCACCTCCCACCTGCAAAAGATTCCCAGGTCTGATTAGTAAAACTATGTAAAGCTAAAGCTAAGAACCCTGGGAACATATTTTATGTGTTTTCACTTCTAAAGTTATGTAAGTTATGTTTCAGGTTTCTGCTCAGATTCCACTTGAAAATTGGATCTGGATCTCAATGGGGTTTTCCTTCAGGTTAAATGAACAAAGGAAAGAAAAATCACTTGCAGTACGATAAACTTTACAGCTAAGATTAAGCACGTTATCAAACCTTTACCATTATGTATACCAAAGCTGCTTTAGCACAGTTTTCTCTGGAATGATAAACACTTTTCATGGATCTTAGAGGGAGGAAATGAAGGTAATTTTGTAAAATATCAAATCCTGTCATGTCTAGTTTTTGGTGACTTGTTTTTGGAGAATGAAGTAATGCAGCGATTTCTGCTCTCTGCTCTCACGGTTGGTCGGCTTGTTGAAGGAAAGCTCTGAAATTTGCTCATTGATTCCTTGATTTGGAAATATTTCCTGAAAACAGAAGGTTGTGCTGTGGAAACCGGAGGAGAGCTGTAGAGCTGAAAGTCTGCGAACCAAATGATCACTGCAGCAGCAAATAGCTTGAATATTTAAATATCAAACTTTCAGACTTGTGCTACTCTATAAAATAGCTGAAATGCATGTTTTACCCAATCAGGTCATTCTTTCATATTCCTGTAAATGATTAAGTCCATGTATCGTAAATCACACATTGAACATAAATCCTATCAATACCATTATGTTAATGTATTTTATGTAATATCAAAATAATTTTTTTTTATTCTTTCTACACTAAAGCTCTCATCCCAACATGTTTCAGTGTATCCTGTTTTCAAAAATAACCCTCATCTTTGTTGACGTTATTGCAACAGAATAAACTGACCTGCAGATGCAGATGTGTGCAAAATGAACTGCCAGACAAAGTTAACGTGGACCTTCGTCAGAGAAGCTTTTGAATGCAGTCCCGGTTCCATGAGTGCACGTATGAGCCATGAGTGATCTAATAAATGCTGTCTAACACTTTAACCTTGACTGCGCTAAAGAAAGAGGACGAAACACCAGAGGACAGCTTGAGACGTTTCAGAGCTTTGAGACAAAGAAATTGCTGGTTGTTATTGTGCTTGTCTTGGAAGCTGCAGCCTGATACAGTTTGCTTTTCTGTGTTGAAACAGCATCGCACTTGTAGGAAAACCCGAGACATATTTATTTGCTGTGTTTAATCAGGCGCACAAATCACAGCTGCTGGGTAATCACTCTTCTGAAGAGGTGCAAGTCAAACAACGTTAAGATATACAATTGCGGAAAAGGTGCAGAACGTATTTACTATAGTTTGGCTCAAGCTACAAGATGTCTCAATAGCTAAAGGAAAGAGTTATTTAGGTGGAATCAAATGGTGTTCATTTTAATGTAAGAACATTTCATGTTAATACAGAACCTCAGTGTGGACTTGTTGGATATTAGCTGAGTTACCTTCATCTTTTGGATGTAAGATAAACAATCTTTGTTGTGAGTTTGTGTCATTTTAGTATAACTACAGCAGCTGCAGAAATGCACAGTTTAGGTGGGAGAATCTTTTGACAGGACAGTTATTACTTGTCAAGATGACTAAAGTGGTTCCAACTATTAGGATTGCTCTGGACTGTCTGGAGTGGCAAGAGAAAAGTCATTTCTGACAGAAAGCCATAAGAAATCTTGTTTAAAGCTGACTATAGGTCAGTAAACATGCTGAAGAAGTTGCTCTGGTCAGATGAAAATCCCACTTTTTGGCTCGTGTGTAAATGCAGAGTGTGGCAGAAAACTATACTGCTGTAAGACACCTTGAATGAGATGGGGGAGTATTATGATGTGGGGATAAAAGAAAAGGTTGAGGGAAAGATGGAACTAAAAAAATTAAATACTCCTAGAGTTACAATGGTTTGACTCCAAGCATGTTCATCTGTTTGAATAACTCAATCCTTTAGGGGGAAAAAAGTAAAAGTGATTTTCTGTGATGTTATTGTTCTATATGTATATGTTTCTGCAGAAGAAAAAGCAGATTCCTGCTGTATTATTCTATTCTTGTTTCACCCTTTCTCCCCCATCTGTCTCTTTCTTTATTCCATTTGTCTATTGCGATTGAAATTAACTTTACTTACAGTAATAAGGAAATCAGAGTAAGAGCAGATCACTTTGGCTGCAGGCCAATTTGCCTGATACCTTCTCATCCCAGATTAGTTTTAAAACTATTTTAAAAATATTTCTGCAGATGGAGAAATCACACACAACAGTGCCTCCCTCACCCAAATGGGGGATCAGTTTACAACCTTGTAGCAAATCACAAACATTTGAGTTTTGGGAGATTCAACTAGACGTCACTTGGGAAAGTCACACTATTTACTTTCTGACATGAAAGAGACTGGGTTGAAAACCTGCAGATCGAATGGCAATAGCTCAAAACAAAATATAGTAAAGTTTTCTTTCCCCTATATATGGATAAGGTGAGGAATTATGGCAAAAGCTGTAACGCTGCATTCGCGAAAGTAAAACTGTTTGGCTTCATTTTGGCACAAGTCTGATTGCTGTACAGACAGGACACAGTGAAATAGTCGTATAAATCAAATAAAAACACTAAACTTTTGGATCTAATTGCGTGCATTCTTTGTTAAAGCATCGTATCGCCTGGGAAAAAGATTATTTTTGTTTTCAGATGGCATACGCAGCATGTGGTGCCAGTGCGCTGAACTCTGCCTTCATACAACCCGATATACATTTCCAAACCCCATCTCTCCTAGAACTCAACTGCGATTGTTTTCCATCTCCTAACAACAGTGACACTCTTATTAAAAATTGTTTGTTGCCGTTTCGTTCCAAATCAGCTCTTTCAGCCCGACTCCTGACTCCTGACACCAGCCACAAGTCAGTGACCCTGTGCAGCTTGTAGGGAAGGTTACACACCAGAGCCTGTTGATTGGCTAGCTTGTACAGGCTTGATTTCCCCACTGGCAACGTGACTCCCGGTGGACACATGCAGACCTGTTCCGGAGTCCAAACACAAATTTACATTTATATGAAAGGAGCTGGAGAGGAAAGGTACACGCAGGACAAATCCTGTTGCATTTCCAGAGTGCAGTGTGAAGGTCTGAGTAGCGTGCAAGACGCTCGCACAAATGGACTGTGGAGGGAGAAATTCAGTTTACCTCTGAAGGAACGACTTAAAGGTGTCACATAGAGGGGAGTCACAGAGCGCACAGAGGGCTGCTGTGGAACCAAATAAACTGCAGAACACTGCAGCCGCTGAAAAGTCAGACAGAGGAAAAGTCGAGAAGAAGAAGAGGAAGAAAATCCTCACAGAGGGTAAACGGCAAGGAAGTCCGACAGAAAAAAATGACTTAAAAAAAGACATTAAAGGTGTCTGCAGTAGTGGGCTGAGAAAAGCTTTCAAAGCAACATATTGGTGACTTTTGAGTCTGCCATCTTTAAAAACTCTTTGGATGGTTCTGAAAGGTCATAAGACGTGAGCAGTGGCCTGTAAAGGCTCGGTTTGCTGAATCACACCAGGAGCTACGAAAAAAAAAGATGATCAACTGTCAGATTCAACAAAAGAAAAGTGAAATTTCCTGTTTTCTCCTCTTCATCTAAAAATATGAAGCGCTTTCACCAACAAATTATCACAGCTGTACCCATAACACAAAAAGATAGAAAAAATAAATAAATCACTCAAGCAGACCAAATAGAAACAGTCAAGAAAATTATGTTTTAATCTTTTTCCTTAGACCTTTCCAAGAACTAAACAGCGCTTATACACTTGAAAGTACTCAGACATCTGTCTTCTCAAAATGACACATTTTCAATAGGTTCACTCTTTTGTGATGAAAAAGAAAATGTGATGAAAAATCAATATGTGGTGGATTATTATTCACACTTATTTCTGGACCAATATACGACTGATGAGAGTGAAAAGCAAGCAAGATAATTCAAAAATATTTTTCTCCTCTTGATGTTTAAAAGACAACATAAAACTATGAAATTCTTACGTTGTCATTTATGAACACTATGTGCAGCGCCATGAAAAACTATCAGATGATATTTTAATTTTAAAGCGAAATCAAAACTGGTATCTGTAAAGGTGAGGCTGTGAAGAGTAAAATGCACAACAAACTTGTTTAGTAATCCAATATTATGTATATTTGTTTCAAAAGAATCCCAGCATTTTTGAAATTACTCAGATCTTTATCTTTATCTTCACTTGAAGTCAAGTTAGGAGCATAGGAAGAAACAATATTCCACCAGTGGCCTTTTATTTTACAAGCTTTGATAACAACTTTAGCTCCAACTTTTTCCTAACTGAACAACTCTTTAGTGCTGCAACCTTCCAGTGAACGCCTGCCACGGGAAAAGCTTGAAAAAGCCCCGTTTGAGTGGACAATTTCGCTTACCTGACAGGTAGATGTTGTCTCCCGCTGAGATGACACTGAAGAACTCGCGGTCGTAGAAGGGCAGGCTGGCCAGCGGGTACCACTTACTGTTCTGGGGGTTAAAGCATGTGACTGCTGTCAGGGAGCGCTGGTTCATCCCAATGGCCTGTCGCCCTCCCACCAGAACTATCACCTCTGCTACACCTACGGGACAAAGTAGGAGGGAAGAGAGAGGAGAAAGCAGGTTTATTGGGAGAGGATTCCAGCAGTAAATGAGGGTAAGATTGAGTAAGGTGCGAAAGCAGCAAGAAGCCACGGTGCTTTGTCGGGTGTCGTTGGATGCTGGTGTAATTGAGGCTGAACCGACTAACACACACAAACGAGGCAGAGACAAAAAGGCTTCCTTGTGGATTCAGCAGGCCTCGAGTCAATAAGCTTGTTGGAGAATTGCTAAATGCAAAACAGCAAAGTTTCCTCCCGGTCACTACGACTGGGTAAATGGGAAAGCATAACTCAATTAACAAGACTGATGGGCCTGCCATACGCGTGGTCGCCGCCTAGCTCAACTCCTACACAACCTAATGGCGCTAACAACGAATTCACTCGTCCACACGCACATAGAGAATCAAAGTTTTTTTTTTTGTTTTTTTTTAAATGGCAATGGAGGATCACAAAATCAATAGGCAAATCAATTTTGGTACATTTGTATGTTGAGGTGGACTCGCTTAATTGGGAACGCACTCCAAACTCGTTCAGTCCACCAGACCTTAAAAACATGCACACATACAACCAGTGGATAAAGACACCAGTCTTCTAAAACACACACACACACACACACACACACACACACACACACACACACACACACACACACACACACACACACACACACACGTTGGCAGGCTGCCACGTGTGTCCTCAGGTCTTCTCGGTGTGCAGCACCAGCAGGCTCCAGTGAGCAGGCAGAGCGACCAGACAAAAATAAGCTGTGTGTTTGTAAGCAGCAGGCGGGCGGGTGGGTAAAGGGAAGCAAGCCAGGGAGGGAGCGGATAAGGAGAGACTGATACAGGGGCCGAAAACAGAAAGATATTTTAAAAAAAAGAAAGAAAGGAAAAATAAATGTACGAGATGGAATGCTAATCTTCCTACGGTTCAGGATAAGTCGAACCATGAGTTTTGGCTGCTTGGATCAATACTCTCTCCTGACCGACTGGACCCACAGGCAAGCACAGGAGTTTTCCATAATGTATATGTCTTTAGAATGAAATTCTTATGTTTTTACGCTTTCACTTTTTTCAAAGTAAAGCAAGCATTTTTTCTTAAGGGAAAAAAATATATATATAACTACATTGTAGTTGGCTGAAACTGAGTAAACAGACCACTGCCTGAGAAATATCCTGGACAACCAGCTCAGACTTAGTGGACAGCTTAGAGCTGGCTGACGCCTTTTCCTCCAGGGATTAAAAAAAAATAAAAAATACGCCTGCATATGATGAAAACCAAAGTGAGAGTTAAAGAAGAAGCTGTGACTATGTCATGGTAAACATGAAGCATGAAGGTCTTTTACACAATAACAAAATATAGTTGTTTTTTTTAACAGATTTTCACCCTGCTTGGTAGTGTATGAAAGTCCTGGTAACATAGACTGAATCCCATTTCACTCCTTTGCCCCTCATTCTTAGCCTCAACTTAAAATTCCTTAAAAGGAAATAGTATTTTTATGTTTAAAATATGTGGTCAGAAGAACAAAAGCAACAGCGTTTAGTATCGTTTCATTTTAACATAATGTTATCGTCAAACATGTACGTAATAGGTAACTATGTTTGAACAATGCTATAGCTTTACCAAAGTCTGCCTTTTTGGAACAACTATAGCCTGTATGCTACAATATACTATATGGTATTTCTGTTGTAAGTTAATTAGTAGTACATTTAATAGCTTAAACACTTTATTTCAAATATATTAAAGCACTATTACTTTTAAGTAAGATAGTTTTAGCTAGCTTAGTGATGGCACTGAAGATAAAGTCAAAGTTACCGTTACCTGGCTGAGCTTCTTAGCCGTGAAGCTAATAAACGTCACATCTTAGCTGTGACTGTCAACTAATTCACTAGTACTAGTTAAGAATGAGTTGAATTTGAACTTTTTTTGGTCTTTTGAGTCGCTAACCTTACATAATTTCACATTGTTTGCTAGAATGCACTGTCCCCGTTTCTTTATGATAGTAAACGGAAACTTTTGCCCAGGTAAAATGGTAAATGATCTTCAATTAATCAGTTAATCAAAGCAAGAGCTCGAATGAGATGAATAATTTATGCAAACAAATATTGGCTTATTGGTTATGAAGAAGTTTAACTTTCTTAGAAATACATTTGTGGGGGTGCTGTGGTGGCGCAGGGGCAAAGCACGACCCACATACTGAGGCCTTAGTCCTCGTTATGGTGGTTGCAGGTTTGATTCCCGGCCTGGCGACATTTGCCACATGTCTTCCTTCTTTCTCATTACCCTCTTTTCTGTTGAAGTACTTTCAGATAAAGATCGCTAGAGCCAACAAAACCTAACAAAAAAAAAAAAAAAAGAAAGAGAGAAATTTGAGAAGAAGAAATCCTATGATCTGACCATGAAGATGGTCTAACCAAAAAAATAAGAACATTTTTTTTTTGTTAAATTCTAACAATGAATTAATAAACTCAATGTTCTCACAAATCTAATTCCTTGGACTACCATCCAGAAGACCATTGATGTTCTGTTAATAAATTAGGGTTTATTTTTATGGGACAGCAGAATATCTGGCAGCTGTGGTTTTGCAAAAAAAAAAAAAAAAAAAAACTATCAGCAGGTAAACAGGCTTTCTGTCTTTCCTCTCAGGAGCTTTCACCCGCGCACACAAACACACACATATCATCTCCCGTCCTGACTGAGTTCTCATTGTTCTCCTCCGTGATTAGTTTGCTGCTAACATGTCTGCACTCCATTTCAGCTTTATTGGATTTTGAAAGTATGACTATTTTCTCCGCTTTTCTCTGACGGAGTTTTTCAAATCTCCTTTAATCTCAGTTTCTCTCATCCAGCTCGTTGTTTCAGTTCACTCATATTGACTGTCGCAGCAGAGCTTCTGTTTGAACACAATGGCGACTCATTTTCTCTTGACTCATCCGTCAGTCAATGCTCTACTTTCTTAGCTGTTCTTATAATGTATGTGCTTTTACCCTTTAAGCTGAAACAAAATCAGTTTAGTCAGACAACAAAACCCCCCTGAAAACTGGCATTTCCACACATTCCTTTTTCCATTTAATCCCAAAATTTAACGCAAGCCCATTCATCGACGACAAACTGCAGAGCAGCCGTTTCTATTGTCTGCTCAGTCCCCACAGCAACTAATTAGGCCAACTTAAGCAATTTCGCATGACGCCTCAAAAACGCTGAACTAAATGTGCCTACGCACACGCAGGTGCTTACGATCGCCTTTGCACACATGCATGAATGTTCTCTGCACTTTCTGCTTGACTGGACACGTCAGTGAGAGGCCCACATCTGGGCTGCTGCATGGCTCTGACCCCTGCAGCCCCGGACACATTCGGAAGCTAACGCAAACCAGCACCGGCCTGTCAGAACGCGGCCAAACACTGCTGACGGGAAGCCACGGCATCCGACCAGATGGCTTAGTGTGCGTGTGTGTGTGTGCGTCCGAGCATGTATGTTTTTCTCAGACAACAAGACCCTCCCAGGGATGGCTGTCAGTCAGCCTAAGGTTTGATGGGAGTTAGGTACAGGGATGAAGGGATGGAGAATGGTACGATGGAGAGAAGTGTTTGGGGATGAAGGGATAACAGAGACTTGACAGCTCTGTCTTTTTTTTTCCTTCCCCATTTCCTGACAGAGTTTATACCCATGGCAGTTTGGGGGAGAGAAATTCTCCTTCTCCTCATTGTTGCTGACCTTTTCTGATATCGTAGTAATATTTTTAGCTCGTCTTCAGGACTGAGGTTTTGAGCCCCACATTTACATTCGCAAATCCAGTCCAAGAAAACCTCTAGAAGGAAAATATGTACTTTTTTTTTGTCCTTCACACATTTACCACCAAAATGTACCAAAATATAGAAGTCAGAATGGGCTGGGTCTGGGTTTCATGGGTAAACGAAGTATAATGCATTCATTTACCACTGGATTATCTGTTCTGTTCTGATATTCAGTCTGGAAAAAAAAGCAAAACCACAAAAGGACACAAACGTTGGTACATTTAAGAAATCTAGGTAACCAAGAACGATAATAAACATCAATTTATAAAAAGTATAAACTCATTAGTGAGAGCATGGTGGAGAGCATCTGAATATGACAGAGCATCTGAACATGAAATTCTTAAGTCTTGCCACAGACTCAAAGGTTTCGGTTTAGATTTGGACTTTGACTGGGCCATTTTAACACTGGAATATCTGATGCTCTACGACACACTGTTATTGTTTTTATTTCTGCAAACCGTTACAGGCTCCCCTGATGTCGTGTTGTTTACCTGTCTTGTCATTTGCGGTGCTAAAAGCACAAACTGCAAGTCATTTAGCCTCCCGACTCCCGGGGCTTTGAAAACAACAATGTGACAGTAGAGCAACTTCAGATCAAGCCCATGAAAATCCCAACTTTAAATAATCACCGTCAGACTTTCTCTCTCTCTTTTTTTTTTTACATTCTTAGTATAGACTCCATCTCCTTACTCACCACAGCTTTAGGTACGACAAATCTTTCAATTTTCTCTCTGGTATAAGCTTGTTGCAATTGGCTAAATGCTTACAGTTACATTTTATAGTTTTATTTTTTTTAACTCATGTTTGTTGCTGTTGTTCAGTCAGAAATTTTCCCTCCGACCTTTCAAAGTCCCCGAAAAAACATCTGAAAAAGTTTTCAATGAGACAGCGTTTAGAGTGGTTTCATGCAGAAACGGGAATTACAACGGAAAACATGTGGACCTGAACATACCCAGGGTATTTTATGGGCAAAAAAAATGTGGCGTGAATGGCTGACTTCATGCATAACTTCACACCACGTTATACACGGGTCTTTTGGGTCTTGGCGATGCGTTCAAGAATACAGCTGGATCTCTGTACGGTTCTTGAACGCATTTCATTTCTCATCTGTTGAAACTGGCAAGCAATAAATACCAGGCATTAAGGTGTTCAGAGTTTTATTTTTATAGCCATTGTGTTTTTTTTTTTCTTTTTACAGATCCACCCCCTCAACCGCTCTGTGTATCGTCACCGCTGAAGTCGGCAGTGCTTTTAGCCCGCAGGAACGTTGTGTGTTATGTTGGAGGCTCATGAGTCAAGGTATAAACGGTGGGGACACCAACCAGGTGGGAAATATCACGGCTGCTTTAGATGCAGATAAAGCAGCGGGTCAAAACCTCGCTCATGAAAAATGCTTGTGTTTGTTGCTGCTTTCTTCAACAAGCGACCTCGCCTGTGACCTTACGGCTGTTGGAAAGAGTTGCTGGGTTTGATTCACAACAAGTTGATTATAGGGAAGCTGAAATAACAAAATAAGGAGAGTTTAACATTAAGCGAAGCATCTTAGATGAAGCATAAAATTCACACAATTAATTTTAGATGTTTTCATGTCAGTTAGTGTCATGTCATTAACCACTTGCAATCATCAGAAGGATGAACTCTTACTGACGCACAGGAGCTGAATACAGATGCATGCGACACTCTTCACATTTTATTTGTGAATATGTTGAAAGCCTCGCATCCGTCCTTCTATTTCACAACTATTGATGAGTTTGTTTTCATTTGGCCTAACAGTGAAAGGTGACAAAAAGAGTAAAAAAGATGTGAAGAGGTACTGGATTTTTCCTACGGTATGAGGCATTACTGCCACCTTAGAATCCAATGATGTGGTTTAAAAAGGTTTGAAGGATGGAAATGATCTGATGACATCTACTCTTGACTGCAATCACTAGCAAAGCCACTAAAGG
Source organism: Micropoecilia bifurca (assembly GCA_903067075.1). Classification (NCBI taxonomy): domain Eukaryota; kingdom Metazoa; phylum Chordata; class Actinopteri; order Cyprinodontiformes; family Poeciliidae; genus Micropoecilia; species Micropoecilia bifurca. The sequence continues at coordinate 21,454 of CAEGAF010063806.1, forward strand.
TCAGCACATATGATGATTTTTTAACTGTCAGCTTTTTAAAATTTTAAATTACTTTACTGCTGTGCATACTGTCTACACACACACACACACACACACACACACATGGAATTTGACTGTTTTTTTGCTTTACATGATTTTCTGGATTTGGCCCCTGCGCATCCTTCAGAGGTAAAAATTGTTGTGCTAAACTGGGGCCTCTGCAGATGAAATGAATTCAAGATTAAGATGTGTTCCGGATAGTCTCCTGTTAGAGCTGCATCAAAAATTGAAGATGACGCCCACCCACAGGCTGAGACGTGAAGACACAGATATTCACGCATGCAAAAAAGAAAAAAAAAGAAGCCTGACAGTTTTCACAAATTGCTTCCACACGATTGGGCCTAAAATAAATGAATCTATCTGTGACAGGGACATGCAGCCCAGGCTTTTTACCATACAGGAACCAGCTCAGATCTCGCTGTGGACAAACACCCACACATAGATGCACGGTCACTCCTGCAACAAAAGTGAGGCGGATGTAAAGATAAAGACAGGAAGGAAAGATTTAGTCACTTCCTCTTCCTTAATGCCACAATGGGTTTATTCTCACCTTACTGTCCACCTCATGCTGGGAGCCTTCCTTCCCTTTTCCTCGTCTTTGAGCCCCGCAGCAAACATCCCCCCGTCTTGCGCTTGTTCTAGCTCCCTTTTCTTCTCAGCCTCTCTTCTGTATTTCCCTTTTCATTTTTTTCTTCTTTGCCACTTCCTATCCCTTTGACAAGTAGTTTACCTTTTGTGCTTCTCCCTGACCTAACAACACCGAGTGGAAGGTCTTGAATTTTCCCCTCTTCTCTTTATGTACAGACAAGAAAACAATAGTTATTGCAATTTACTGAAGAGTGCAGACATGAAAACAAGTACAGAATATAAGTCAAGAAAACAACATTTGACCTACTCTGACAACTTTAAAGTCAGTATTTGTCCGCCATCAGTTTTGTCAAGTATTTTTGCTTTCTCGTACTTTTTCCAGAACTATTATTTCAGAAAAGATCCTCTACATGTCTTGCTGTATGCTGGAAATCTCTGCAATGTTAAAATCTTGCTCTATTCTCTTGAATGATCTGTTTTTCTTGCGAAATCAAATCTGTAACTTATACAGTTCTCTAACAGACTTTATGATCAGTTTTCTTTTCTGCGTTGGTAATTAGATCACTATAAGATTTCATTTATTTATTGTCTATCTAAACCTAGTGTTACTCTTCTGGAGTCAGAGTTTAATTGATTTCGACAAAATCCACAAGCAGAGTTATGCTTCTATCAAGTGTGTTTGTAATCGATGTTGGAATAAAACAATATATATAAGAAAAGTTTTTACTTTACAAAGTTGAATGAATGGAGCTCTCCTTAATGTAAAGAAGAACAAATGTTTTGGGATGACTTGAGCTACTTTTAAAGAAGAAAAACAACAACATTTCCCTCAAAGGCAAGGCAGTGGTGACTGCTGTGAAAGCCCACGGAAGCGATTTGTCTGTCTTCATGGGGACCAATTTAAGATAAACCTCTTCTGTTGTTTTAATAAAATATAAGCTGAAGGTTGATCCCTTTTGACATTAGTCGTTACAGTGCAGACCCTAATGCATTTTCTCATTTTGTAACTTTACTCTCACACCACTGCACATGCAAGTAAATTGAGATCGCAGCACTTTTTTTAATGTCAGCATACATGAGCTGATTTTGTCAGCTAATATGTTCAAGCAGAATGACAAATTAAAAACATTGTCCTGTGTCCACTTTTCAGTCAGAATTTCAGAAAAACTTTCCTCAAATAACTAAAAGCAGAAACAATGGGACAGTTGATATTAGTAAAGCCAGCAGAAGATAAGCATATGAGCCAGCTGGCAAATGATAAGACATAAATGACACATTAAATGGAGACTCATTTTAAAAGCTTAACAAACAGGACGTTAAATAAACAACAACTAGTTTGTGCTGAGTTTGTTGTGAGTTTAGTGTGAAGTGATTAGCTGAGCATCAGTAAAATCAACTTTGATTAGCAGACTATTTAGTTCATTGTTGTTAATGATGAACTGCCACAACACCATCTCCAACAATACTCTACAAACTGAAACTCCAAATAATTACAAAGGCACGACGACTCGACTGTCACTTCTTTCTCCCCTGAACAAAAGGACGACTTAAACAAAAATATCTTAGATTTAATACCTGCTAAAAGGAAAATTTCTCATGTTTTGAAATACAGCAAATGCAAATTGTGGCTCTCAAGTCAGATATTTGTTCATTATGGGGTTTTTTCCCACTTTTTAGAAGTATGATCTACAAGTAACGCTACTAGGCACCACTCATTACTTTCATCCGCTCTTTTTTAGGAAAACACTTTTCACCACAATGAATAAAAGCTATTAAAACTAACACCATTGGTGACAAAATAATTTGTTACTGTCAAACTGTCATTACCAGGATTTCTTTTTAGACACAACTAAAGGAACTGTGGCTTTGTGGCAGGCTGCTCAGAACAAAATTCCTAAAGAGGCAATGCACCTGAGCGAAAAGCGGCGATGAACAGCTTAACCAGAATAAAAACACATTCCTCAGAAAACGATCATATCAAATAGGTGAAGCGTAAGAGTTGGTATTATTATTGGCAAAACTAATAAAGTGCGGCTGTCTTAAACCATCTTAAACCATTTATGTTTAACCAAAGTGCTGAATGGACAAATATAATATTAATGAAAATGCTTATGTTGCAGTTAGCGATATTTAGCAGGGGATGCCATGACAGTGTCATACTGAGGTTTTACTTGCATTGTAGCTGATAATATATTTACTAACTGTGAGAACCAGTCAGACTGCAGCCACGCCTTACAAAAAGAAAAAAAGATGCAATGCAGAGGCAACAACTGAGGTACCTGTTTTTCATTGAAAAGCTCTAGTTTGATATCCTCTCAAACATTAACCATAACAACAAATAAAGCAACATTCTGCTTTGGCCAGATCTGAGATTTCAGGAAGATTTTATGCTTGAAACTAGTCTCGTGAAGGCAGACTGCAGAGGTCGGCAGCAAAGTAACATCAACTTAGCCGTTGCATCATAACCATCTGGGTATTTTTTTTCTCTGCTCTTCATAAATAATTACACACTTGATACTGTAGCTGAGTAGGGCAGAGGACTCTCAGTCACCAGTGAGGGGAGCTATTGCCAAGAGCTGCTGGTTGGGTCAGTCAGTCCGTCTGACCCAACCAGACGGACCGTCTGAGCGTCTTCAGGAAAGCCACACACAACCCTTTGAAACTTTTTTACTTTGCCTCCTTACAGTTACTGTATAGTGCTGGATATATGCTATGTCCAGCACTATATATATATATAGATATATATATATATCTATATATATATATGTGTAAATAAATGTTTATGATTATTTGTTTTCCTGTCATGAGTTTTTAACCTTTCGGGGAGAACTCGAATATTTCCCGTTTACAGAGATGAATCGGAAAGGTAAAGCTCCGCCGACGTTAAAACAGCAACAAAGCCAAGTCTACAATTGTGGGGGGTGGGGAGGGAAGCAAAACATCTGCCTCTTACAATAGAGATACATTCATAGATGTATACTGTATGCATAGATATATTTATACACTGAAAGCTGGAAGCAAGCAGCATTGTTCTCTTCATATCAAAGCCACGGTGACAGAAGTGGGATTTCTCTCAGGGCTCTCAGCCACTTACTGCTGGTCCATAAACATTTTCTCTGCTGCTGCTGCTCCTCTCTATTCTTTTCTTATAGCTTTTTATTTATTTTTTTTACCCCCTTACTAATCCCATGATTTCTCTCCCATGGAGTTAATTTGTGATGGTGAGGGATCAGGGGTCCAAGGGCTCTCAAATTATTTCCTGGGCCACAGAAGTGCAATATGTGTGTGTTTCATCACGAGTTTGCGTGCGTGTGTGTGTGTACTCTTGCATGCGTGCATTTTGTAATTTGTGTGTTGGGCATCTGGTGAGCAAAAAGCCTGCACTACATTGATTGACTGGTGTCCTTAGGAGCCTTTTTTCATGGCTTAAAGAAAGTCCTTGAAGCCCATTTAAAAGCTCAGTTCACTCAATATCCTGATCTCTGCTGATATCTTGGCTCTGCATGGTTGGGTACGATAGCTTTCGGTCAAAATGCAACAGTTTCGGGTTGCTGGGTAGCTCAGATAGTAGAGCCACCCAGCAGCTCGACGCGGTAGTCAGAGGTTCGATTCCCGGTTCTGGACCACTTGTCTTCTCCTTCCCTCTTCTACCTATTTCCTTCCTAGCTACGGTTAATGGCCAGTTTCATGATGCTACCACAAAAACTTGCACTAAAATAAGTGTACACTTGTATTGTTTTGAGACCTATAAAACATATGGCTTAAACATCTGCCACGCACTGTTAAACTACGTTGTAGTTTTCAACTGCTTACAGCACAGAATATTATCCTGGAGAAGTCAGCTGACAAGCAGTCTGCAGTGGAGAAAATTCTGAGAATACCAGCAGTTTTTCTGGTATCTCAGAGGACTTTAACGTGCAAGAATGGTCTGATAAAACATCTTAGGAACTTGTAAAGCATTACTTATCAGGACCTTAGTGAATCTTTATGATGATGACTGGCCCATGCTGAGGTCTCCAACCTTATGAATCCTAAAAGCCACTTTTGCCTTAAACCCGACTAAATACAGCTTAAGAGCCGCAAATATTAATAGAAGTTCTGGAAAAAGATGACTTTCATTTTTGATTGATATTTACTGTATGAAATGAAAGTGTTGTTAATTTTGAAGACCACAATTTTATTTCTATTTTTAAATATATTGTTATTTTTAATTTAAAATAATAATGACATAACATTTAATTTTTATTTCTATTTCTAATTTTTAAAATAAATATAAAGCTGAAAACTTTTCCAAAAAGATGATAGGTACATTTTCTTTTCTTTTCTGGTGTTGACCTATGTAAAAAAAACAAAATCCAACCTAAAGACAATAATAGATCTGAAGAAAATTACTACTTTTAGAGTCATTATGTTGTTGAACATCAATGCAATTATTCCACAAAAATGAAAAATACTATTAAACATGCATTATATAT
>CAEGAF010063815.1:0-21069 GCA_903067075.1 Micropoecilia bifurca
CATCGACTCACTGATCCACACCACCAGGATATACAGCTCTGACATTGGGATGTCATTTGGACTAGAGAAGTGTGGTCGGATGGTTGGACATCTCAGTCCAGAAATGTGCAGTTTTAGGCACAGCCAAGCTCCCAGGCCTCTGGTAGAGGACCCGAGCTCAGAGGATGAAAGAGAGAGAGAGAGTGAGAGAGAGAGAGAGAGACCACCCACGCAGGGTGAGAAGGGAATTATTATTTTTTTCTTATAGGCAGTAAAGATCTTCCAACATGCAATGGTTTAAGGTACGTTCATGACTACCCGATTAAAGTCTCCAGATGAGGAGTGTAACCTGGTATCGGGTTGATGTTCTTTCTTGTGGGTTCTTAGCTGTTTCACTGACCTAAACTGTTAAAATTTCACCCAAATGCCAGATGCTACAAAACCAGCTATGACCAGCTGTGTTCAAGAAAACAAATACCAAGAATAAATTGTTCATGTCGGTGAATGTTTTGTCTTCTTGCCTTTAGTCCATATATGGTTAGCAGTGCAGCTAGCTTTGATGTACTCTGTGATCCAACCCAGCATCTTTAGTCATCAGTCAACTCTCAGCTGTACTGAGAAACGGATTGTGACAGCATCAGTTCTCACCCACATTCCCATTATCATCTGCTGAAAGCCTCCAGCAGGAAGCAGGTCATGGATGCGTTTTACAACTAAAAGCACTAAAAGCATTTGGTTTTATTTCTGACAGGGGATTGACAGTTTCAAGCTGCAGAAAAATTATGTCATCATCCTCACACATCATAAAGTCAGGAAACAGTTTTTATTGTTAATGCTCCCACATTACCATAAAGATGATCTCTTCATGGTAATGTGGGAGCATTTAGAATACTTTTTACCCAAACACATGAGGTGTTCTGCCAATTTTAATTCCAAAGCCGACAATGAAAAAGACACAGATATAGATACAGATATAGATACAGATATAGACACAGATATAGATACAGTAAAAAGCTAGGATACGCAGCCTTGCTGTGAAACTATTTGCCAAATGTCACAGCTTATACTTCGTCTGAGACCGGAAGAAAAATATGTTGATCCTGAAATGCTTTTTGTGAAAAAATCAAAACAACTTAAAGTTACCTAAAATTTAAAATAAACCCAGTATAGAATTGTTTATTTTTACACAGATATGCTCTGCTGCTCTCATTTCTGGGATTTCTCCCATTGAGCTGGATTTTTCAAAATGCTCAGCTCATCCAGCTAATCAGAAAACAGAAGTTGTGAACGATGACATCAATTTTTTGCTGTTTTAGAAATGTAGTCTGTCTGCAGATTTAGTAAAAGCAGTGGAGGAAAAGAACAAAGCCGTTTGGTTTGTGTTGGTTATTCTTAGAATTACTGAGCAATTAAAGTTGGAGCAAGACAAATGTTTCATAGCTGTCAAACATGTCAAAGCTCCCCTCTCCACAGTGTAGATGAAAAATATCATTTAAACAGTCTCTGCTGGTGGAGATTGTCCATAAATCTTGCTAGACATTAATTTTATGATATTATTGTTTTAAGATCATTTTTCATGTAATATAATTGTAATGTCACAATACTGCAATAATACATTATCAAATATTAATAAAGTTTAAATTCTAATTAACACAAAAATGACACACCAAAGGTCTACAGGGAATCTGTCTGTACATAAAGTCTCTGTGATCAAAACTGTCCTTTAGTCTGGTGTTTTGGTCAGACTAAAGGACTGAACACTTCATCATCCAGATTTTGGTAGAATGAGAAAATCAATGAATAATGCTAATGTAAATTATTGATCTCATTTTACTATCATGCAAGTAATTGATAAATTGATTAATTGCTTTTTGTTCTCCTCATCTGCTCCACAGCGCCCCTAGTGTTGGCAGAGTGAGCTGAACTCCTGTTGCACTCCTGGCAGATGGCATCGTCCCTCACACACACACACACACACACACACACACACACACACACACACACACACACACACACACACACACACACACACACACAGCGTGCTCAGACAGGGCCCCCCCCCCTGTTGGGGTTAGGGCCATCTGGAGGCCTGGTGGGGGGGAACCGTCCTCCTCCCCCTTCATGTTTCGGATTCAGTCTCAAATTGATTATCATGTTGCCTGTTTCCTCCAGTGCCACTGCTCCCCCCTGAACTCCCTTCCTCTGTGTAATTACATATGCCATGGGACACAGCGGGGTCAGAACCCGACCCGTCCGTCTCCGTACAAGCCCCCCACCCCCATCTGAACCTCCATTCCTCCTTCTCCCTGTGCCATTCTGGTGACCAGCGATCACATGAAACTCTGGATGCAAACCAAACATTAGCAGCCTTCCTCCATCCCCCATCATCATCATCAGCATCATCATCATCCATCTCTTCACTTTTTCCTCCTACTGCTTTTGTTTTTCACTTGGCCATCTGTCCCTCTGTTTCCCCCTTTAGAATAAGGTGCATCTTTTACTGGCTCTAAGTGGTTTCTAACAACTGTTAAAAAATCTCTATGTATTCATACTAATTAAGGCCTAACAAATATCTACCTTTTCTGCTTAATCCTGATCTAAAGGTTTTGGAGGAAGTTTGACATCTGAGTGAGTGTGTTGGTCCGACTGCTGGTGAGCTGGAAAGCTGTGAGCACTTGACTGGTATTTGTTTCCACTCCTTCACGCTGGGGCCTCTGCAGCTCTGGGCTCCTGCTGCGCCACTGGGGCCGCCGCCTGTAACTCACAGGCTCTCTGTTTGCTAAGTGCAATAAACAGAGTCATTTGTCCTGGTGGCACGGCAGCAAGAGATTACAGAACAAACCCTCTCTGCCACCTAAGAGGAAACTAAACTGAGGCAATGAGCGATGAAGGTTTAATACCCATTACAGTCAGTGCTGGCTATAGTGAAAATATGTATATAAAAAGCCTTAAAATGAAAGATTTTTTTTATTACGGTTCTTTCATCTCAAGCAATTAGTTTACCTTTCTACATTGGTGTTAGGTGGGGAATTCAATCACTTGTTATAGGTTCCAATTTTTACCCAGAATTTATCCAATGTCAAACATTTAATGTTAATTAAATGTTCCTTCCTACACAGTTCTGCTCAGTTCTCATCTCCCCTCACTTCTCTGGCTAAGATTTCTCACATTTAAAGGGATTTAACCAGTAGATATTCAACCAGCCTAATCAGCAAAGAGAAGGAAAAAGTGTGAGTGATGATGGTGATTTTATGCTCAGTTTTAGAGTTGCAATTTTTCTGTAGTTTAGCCACAGCAGCAGAGGAAGTGAAAGTAGCCATTCAGTTCGCACTTCCAAACACTGACTTAGTGATATGTGATAAACGATACGATAAATGCAAATGGCATCATGGAGAAGCATTGTAGTGATGATGTGTTGCAGGGGGCGTGTCAGAAAGAGTAAGACGCTCTTAAAGAGACAGGAGCCAATTTCAAGGTGTCAGATATGGCTACAAGGCATAATTTAAGTTATTTTAGCATTTTCATAACAACTGTAACAGTTGACAGTTACTTGATTGTGATATGAAATGGCACCCTGTGGAAAACACATAACACATAACTCCTTAATATGTACTGGCATGATCCTTTCTAAAGCTCTTAAGAAAGGATCATATATCTACCAATCAGGATTCAACTCTTACTTCCCTCCAAATTCACCTTTTTGTTTGTTGCTAAAAATCTCCATCTTTGTTTCATCCGTCTAAAACAAAAGGTTTCACTTCAAACCTGAGCAGAGCTTAGTAAACACTAAAGTTCAGTTCAAAAAGGGACGAAAAAAGTCTTCTCCTCTAGGCCCCCCCCCCACCTCCCAAAAAAACACAACTGGCATGAAGTCAGCATCTGCTAGTTTATTTAAGACAAGGTCATAAACCTTTTTATTTGAAGTTGTCCATTCTTATATTCTTAAAATATTCTTAATTCTATTGATTCACTATATTTAAAATTCTAATGTTTATGTGGTCTAATTTTAATATGCTTGGTTTTTTCTGTTGTATGTTAACTTTTTTTGTACAAACACTTTGAATTGTGTCCAGCTGAAAGGTGCTATATAAATAAAGTTGCCTTGCCTTGTCTTACTGGTTGCTATGGAAATGCCCCCCTCTGCAGTACTTCTGACATTAAGCTGTGGACATACAATAAACCTCACATTGTAGCCTATAGCAACAGGACATCCTGGATTACAAATGAAAGACTCCTAATAACTCTGATCAGCTTTTTATTGGCTTCTTACACTTTTCTCCCAAGGAAACTATATCAATATCAGAAACATTCTAAAACATAATATATATTTTTTAAATAAACTTACAAAAAGGAGTCCCATGTAGAAAAAAGTTCTACGTGGGATTTTACGACAACACAACCAGTAACATTTCAGGGGCAACTTAAAATTATTTTGTCATTTAAAAATATTTACAGTATTTACAATATATTTTTATATTATAGTATATTTACAGTAAAATGGAAAATGACATCATTTTTCATTTTAGTAGTAGTAGAGATTATGCATAAAAAAGTCCCAACCAGACATGAATAATGTCAATAACCTTCCATGTCTTCTGCTATATACATTTTCTTTCTGGAAAATATCACAAGGTCAAAGATGAACGAGGAGCAGAACTTTCAGCGACTGAGCAAAATAAAGCACCGCAGACAGGCTCACTACTGGGCCGCAGTTCTGATTGGGTAACAACTTGTTTAAAGGTCCAGTGTTTTGTTTCTAAATTCCTTCCTGGTTTGGAAATTATTCAGATTTTTTCAAATGAAACATAGTGAGGTAATAATGTAGTGAGTGTCTGACGCTTCCTGTCTTGACATTTAGAGTTTGATCAGCTCTTCCTGGTCATTTCACTCATTACGCTTTCCAAACAGACATGACTAAGGCATGACGAAGCCAAATGGGCTAATTTAGCCTCAGTCCTTTGTTCATCATTAGCCTCTAATTGAGGGGGGGCAGCGTTTGTCACTGGAACACAAGATTTAACAAAGATATTAAAATGTCAGAATCTGGTTTAACATGTTTTTTCCTTACTTAAAACGTTCATGTAAAATGATTCTATTGTGATCTGATCCTGTTTTGTGTTTGAGACCATTTCTGAACATGTGCTATATTCAATTTTAAACCATAAAGCTTGAGAAACTACGAAATATGTCTGTTCAGTATTAGTTTGGGATTTGATAAGCAATAAATGTCTTAATATTTATTACTGTAACATAAAGTAAATGAAAGTTACTAACATGGCTTTGATAAAAGTAAGATTTCTTTTTGATTATAGCTCAAATCTTACTTCCTCCAAACATTTTTAAACACCTCACCAATCCTAAAAATGTCTAACTCTTTCGGTTTTCTAACAACTTAACAGAGGTGGAGTCACTGATGGCGTACAGATCAGATTTAGTTTCTGAGCAGCTGAGTCATGATTACTTTCTCCAAACAGAACCTTTACCGTCAGTCTTCATGCACGCTTTCAAACATCAACACCTAAATGAACTGTGTAACACTTCATTATGATTTAGCAGACTGAAAGGAAAACCAGAACATTACAGAGGCGGCTTGAGTTCTTTTCTCTGCCAAACTGCTCTCTCCATCACTTGGCTGATCATCATTGGTGAGTTACATCGCCATCTGTTTTAATGGCCTCTACACTTGAAAGTGCAAGACAAGCAAAAACGGAGAGTGGATTGGTCAAATAAGAGCCTCAAGGTTTAGTCATCCTTCTTTTTCTTTCCCTCTTTTCTCTCTAAACTATGAACCTGTTTCCTTTTTTCAATGCTTCTCCGTTGGTCTCCTCCACCTCACTTTCCGCCATTTTCTCTGTACTTAATAATCTGCCTCTTCCTCCAACTGTCCCAGTGCAATAAAGCCACATGGCATTTGCTGCAGCAAATAACATAACTCACAGTTGCTAGTAATTGATCCCTGTAGTGCAGAGTCTCTCTTTCTCCCTCTTCTCCTCTCGTCTGTCGCTGTCTCTGCCTCCTGTGGAAAAGCTCTTCAACTTCCTTAAATTTACTGGACCTTATTGGCTCGCACTCCAATAAAATCTTCCAAAGACAATTATTTCTGTGTTTTCTGTTGCTTTACTTTCATTTTTTTGACACTGCACCACAGTACGTCCACTGCTAAAAACCCCTCCAAGCCCAGCACCTCATTTCATTCATTACACATTAGGTCTGTGCAGGTTCTTACCTGAATATATAACATCTTCCATGTGCCTCATGAGCTTCTACAAATTCATACTCAACACTCATTTGCTTGCCTGAAATGTAACTTCTTCTACAAATTGCTCATCTTAAAACATGGGATTATGGGTTCTGGAACTGATGATGGGGTATAAATACAACCTGAGGCTACGCTGTATTTTGGCTAAAACGTTTTCTTACTTTGAACTAAAGTTCAGAGTAAGAACTTTAGAGATCAGAGATGAGTCAGCATAAATGCTGACTCATCCTAACGTTTCTCTTTGTGAAGCCCTCTGGTTTGCTTTGTAGCATCAACATGATCCTATAGAATCGGATTAGGATTAGCCATCCCTGTATTTTCAGATAATATAGTTTGTCATGTCCAACAGAGATTGGATTTTATGAAGATAAAGCTCTGCTTTGACCAAATTTGACTGATCACTCAGCCAGGATTTCTTCTGATTCAGAACGTTAATTCAATGCCATATGAAGCGAACAGATTGCCTGCGAATTCCTTCGCAGGCAATCTGTGAATTCTGGTTCTGGATTTATTGCCAGAACCAGAACACTCTGGTATTTTTTTAATTAGTTACCTAATTAATGAAATATTCTGATTGCTTAAATTATCAGATAAAAAAATGGAGAAAAAAATTAATTTATAGAAAAAGTATTTTTGAAGGAGTTGCATTGCAATATGTGTTTAATTTATTTTTATAATCCTTCAAATTAGGGACCTTTAAAGGGGCTCCTACATAGGGAAATGTGAACTCATTTATTTCTAGGGATCCAAAGTCAGATGAAGTGTGACTGAATACTCCATAAAAACAAGTATTCATAAAAAATGGATGTATAAAACCGTTTAAAAACCATCTAGCTTTCATCCAGAAACAGCATTTTGTCCTGAATACAGTCGATACACTCGCATCATACTCAAGTGTGAATTAGCTCAACTGGGTTAATCTTCATATCTCTGGTATCTAAGTGTTGTCACACCAGCTAATGTTGAAAAACAAAGTCAAACTGCTAGTTAGCATGATGTTCTGATTTCACAACTTAGGAGACATTGAGAATTGGTTAGAGGTGGATTTTTAGAACTTAATAAAAGTTCATTTTCAATTATATTGGACTGAACATTTTAATAATGTTTCCAAAACCAGATTTCAAACCCCCCCAGTTCGCCCTTTATATACCTTTAATTTGTAAATAAGTAGATTTTTCTAAATAAATAAGTTTCAACATTTTCTAGCCTAAAATCGGCTGTTTAATGTCTGGACAACAATTCTTAAGACTGTGCTGGTGACTTAAACTAGGTTTCCAGCTAAAATTGCAGAATTGTAAACTAACTTGCTGGTTTGACAATAAATCAGAAAGCATTCTTAAAATTTTCAGGAAGGCTTTGGAAACCATTTTTGATATATTTATTATTTAAGGCAAAAAAAGAATATTAACTTTCTAACTTATTCATATACTTCTGTCTAAAGAAGAAAATGCTGAATGCTGGGAGTTTAAAACAGAAACGTTACAAGAAGGATCCCCCTAATACCACGCTGTGTGTGTGTAATGATAAAAGAAATTGATAAAGGCATATTTGTTGCCTTTAGGTGTCTCCAGTGCACCTTACCCTAAACCAGTTGTTCCCAAACCTTTTCTGGGCCCCCACTATGCAATACAAATGGCTGTCTGGTTGAACGAGGAGTGTGAGGAGGGTGGAGGATGGGGGGAAATCGACTTTTTTGGGGGCAAAATGAATGTACGTAGCTGAACATAGACATGTTAGCTAGTCATCCTTTAGCTAACAGTACCTGCATCCAACAGCTTTACTCAACTCAGTTGGTTATTTTGGGGGAAAAACTGGGAAAAGTTCTTTGCGTTTTGTTGGTTTTCTCCCATGGTTCTAACACACCTGTAGCTCTAAACAGCAGCAGCTGGTCTCCTTCACTGCCACACACGTGTAAAACCAGTGTCGTAGCTCATGTTGCGTTTAAAGGCGGCTCGGAAAAACAGGTTATGACATGTTAACAATGGATTAAACAGTTTTAACTGCTAATAAAAGTGACGGAGGACACAGATATGGGTAGTGTGGAAGCTCTTACTGTATCAAATTGACAGAGGAATAACAGAGAGTTGGCCATTCTAAGGTAAAAACCCAGCGCATAAAGCCCCACTAGGGGCCACGCTCCACAGTTTGGGAAACTCTGCCCTAAACAGTTTCAGCCAGTACATTCCAGCCAGCCATCAATATCTCTGTTTTCAAATCAAATCTTGCTGTATGCTTTCCAGTGTGACGTTGACATGGATCAGACAGCTACAAAATTTGGATTTTAATGTACTAATCTGAAAAATAGAGTTTAGAAAATTAATGGAGGAAACTGTGAAAGATCTGGCTTTGTATGAACCTTCCATGACTTTTTAATGCCCAACAGAAACATCGTTTGCATGTGAGCAAGTTTTCTAAATTCTGTAATAAAACTTTTTTCACCCAGGTGGTTGTATTTAAAGACTGAATAACTAGAACCTTATAGTGTGGCACCTCACAGAAACTCAAAATAAACTAGAGAGGTTGCTGTGTTACATCCAGTATGGCAACAGATGTAAACAATGACATACTAATGCAGATGTGTGGTCACATGACATCACTTAGTGTTTTCACACCTGATCGACTGGTAAGCTCAGACTGGGAAACAACATTTCAACATTTGTTAAATTTTAACTTGCTGCAGTTTGGTTTCTCACTGCACTGTATCAAACAAACCAAACCCTTTGAGTAACCTGTTTCCCTCCTCGCCTGTGGGGGCGCTGCACCTAGAACCTCTCAACAACACTGAGTGCAAATTTCCTCCTCGCAAAAATGGAGTGGCGTCAGACTTTATTGGTTGTAGAATTTCTTTTTTTGTCTTTGGCAATCAAACATGAGACATTTGTTTTTGGGTGTTTTTATCCAGAATCCCCTGCCACTATAGTCCATTTCTTGTTTTTTCCGCTTGCTGTTCACATACTCGAACCACAGCAGAGTTCACTTCAAAGGAACTGAGATGGAGATTTTAGAGTTTGTTTTTTTAGTCTACTTCAGAGTTCAGTTACTCATCCTCAACAAACAGCCTGGACTTTCCAGAAGAACTAGAAGTAGAACTAGAGTTTGGCTAACATGGGTTTAACAGGGCTGGGGTGGGATAACCAACATTACCATGCAGTGCCACAGATAAACAATGTGACCAGTATTTGTTTCTTTTAATCAGCAACTCTGAAACACTCAGATCCCTGTAAAGACAGTGAGGAAGGAAACAATTGGATGTCAAACTATGATTAAAATATCACTTTAGGGAAAATAAAACTGACAGACATTCAAAAAGCTAGCAATGTAGTGCAGAAGCACGATGAGTGCTGACTTGAGCTTTAGAGTCAGAGTTACTGCAGTGCATTCAACAGACCAAAACTGAAAAGTAATAAAAGTCAAGAAAAGAAAAGTTGGGTAGAGCGGAGGAACGAGTGGAAGGAGAGAATAGCCTTGGCCCTTCACAGAGATGAATCCTCAGCAAAGCCGCTTTCATAAACCCATCTGCTAGGGTGGAGATCAGTCTGTAGAGGCAGGCCCTGTGGGGCCGCAGCAGAATATATGGCTTTTTAATAATGTCCACAAACACAGTCAGTGCAGTATTGTACTGTAAACCACCCCCACATGGCTCCCGGGTCGGTCCAGGGTCTGGACCCACTATTTACACTCCTACATCCTCTGCCTTAACATCTGCGACCCTGAGTCAACTAGAGCAAGCGCAAGTTTAGGAAAAGTTATCCAGCATAAATCTGTTTTCACATCAAAACCTTTTTTCTTTTTTGCAGCAGCAGCTAAACTAGGTAAAATGTAGTAGTAGAGATTCTGCATAAAGATGCTAAGACCAGTAGTATGGAGGCCATTCAAACTCAAAACTATTACTTTTGTATATAAAAGTATTATTCCTCAGTAGATTCATATTCACACAGACAAAAATCATTTTTTCCCTTCCATACATGGTAATGTTCCACCGTTAGCATCTATTATCTGGTTTAAGAAAAAATAAACTGTCCTGGACTTTTGCTTAGACATTCATCTGCTGCGGTTCTTACCTTGCATAAATGCAAAGTAAGAACAAATGGATTCAGAAAACAAATGAGGATCATGATGTGATGTTGAGGCAACTGCAAACATATTCATCTTCATTTCACATTACCTGGATGGAAAACAGAGAGAGGATACAGAACCTGGCATGAGAGTAATGCTATGCTTTTGGTCTTAAAGTTGATGAGATGGGTTTTGTGTGTGTGTTGTTTTTCTGTATAAAACCTGCTATGAGGTGAAATTAAGGCATACAGAACAGTTCCAAGACCACAATCATCCACAGTCCGATCCCGGCCTTAACAGGAAATATGGTGACTCTGCTTCAAGAAACAGCTTTTTCATCATTAGTCCATTTATTAAAAATAATAGTCTAAAGAAATAGTATCAACAGGAAAGACCTAAAAAAAGTTGGAAATTAGTATTGGCTTCATCAGTGCATATCTATTAGTAAGTCACTGTAGCAGTACTAGACTATAACAGCCTGATAGTCGGTCGATTCGGCTCAGTTTGGGACCAGAGCTGCTAAATTTATTACATTTTCAGTATGTGTGGCTCTCTTTCAAACGGCACTGTGTCAAATGATCAAAACACTTTGAAAAACCTGTCGCTCTCCTTGCTTGTAGTGGAACTGCAAGGAAAAACCTCAGAAGACACCGAGCACAACTTCCTTCATCACCAGATGTGAATAAAAATGGAGCAGCTTCAGATTTTTATGGTTGTAGGATTTTTCTTTTGTCTTTGGCCAAAGACCATGAGCCATTTTTCTTGCTACTTCTGGACTTGCATGTATTTTTTTGGTTGAATTTACCCAGAATGCCTTGCACTGTAGTCCACCATCCCTGTTCTGCTAACCATTGACATATGTATTCAATTTCACTTCAATCAAAGCGACTCCAAGGTATTAAGTGGACCAGAGTTTGATTTTTTGGTCTGGATCAAAGTTTGATTACACTTTGCCAAATGAACTGGACTTTTTAGGCAAACAAACTAGAGTTGATTAAAGTGGAATAAGGGATTTTGGTACCTGGTGGGTGTGAATGAACCCACCAGGTACCAGGGCCTCTGAAGAACCTCTGCTCTGAACAAAAACATTAAGCACAGCAGTGATCCTGACTGTTGTACCAGCTGTTGTACCTGACAACATATTGAAGCAAATGCCATCACCATTCCACCATTTCCCATCTGCCATCAATTGTACCCCAAGTAGTCATTTCCTTCAGTTTAATATATGAACCACCTCCTACAGCTCCGATGGTCTGCTCTCCATCCCCAGCCTCCAATATCTCCTGGCCCTTGGCGGCTCAGTATCCCTCTCTGAACATCAAGCAGTCCATGCTGGAGATGGATGTTGGCATCTAACAATTGGTGAGCCTGTTTTCTCCAGAACAAAACTGCAGCAACAAGCACACAGCCCCCATGAATGCATTCAGCACCTGAACTCCGCCCCGCCGGCTGTTGTTGGACTGATTTACAACAGTGGCAGCGATGTGCCAATGAATTTGTTATGCAGCTGGGAGAGGAGCGGAGCTCGGGGGGAATTACTGTTGTCCATAATTAGTCCTGCCGGTGCTCTATAAAGGTGTATATAATCGAGAAGAGAAACAGGAAAGAACCGGCGGAGAGAGGAGACAAAAGGAGAGAAAAAAATGAAGATGGTTCTGTCCTAAAGAACTCATCAATAACAAACACCGGCACATGCTCCATAAATCCAGATCATGGCTGAAATTAGCATTACAACTTTGCCTCCATCACCATCTTTTCTCATTTCCCACCAGTTAGACAAGTTGAAGCCTTTGCTGCTTTTTCTTTATGACAGCAGAAGGTGATGGCTGCTGAAAGCAATCTGACGGGCCAGGACTTCAGATCGATAGCTGGGGGGGGGGGAAAGAGAGAGACAGAGAGAGAGAGAGAGAGAGACAGAGAGACAGAGAGAGAGAGAGAGAGAGAGAGACAGAGAGAGAGAGAGAGAGAGAGAGAGAGAGGCAGAGAGAGAGAGAGAGAGAGAGAGAGACAGTCACTGCTGAGACTGAATGGATCCATCACTAAAATTACTCGCAGTCACATCTGACTACTAACCGCCCAACATTTTTTAATCTTCCCACCTTGATAGAACCGTCTGAACCTGAATGAGCAGGTAATGATTTATAAGCAAATCTCTGCATCAAGTCAGACGTTTCAGACTCAAACGATGAAACGACATCAATGACATTTATTTAAATGGGCAGTTTTATGTCTTTTGGGCTTTACGTCATGTTCTAATGTTATTCCCTCATCAAACACACCTGGAGAGTAGCCTTGATTCTTTCATGTTTGGGAAATCCTTTAATCTCCATGGCAACCATTCAGTTGTGCAATACACCTAGGTAAATGTAGCTCTGCCTCTGAGCTGCGGTGACCTTCTGCCTCTCACAGCAGCCTTCATTTAGCTCTTTCAGACTAGCTAGCAGCAATTAGCAAATATCTGCTCTATTAATGCATTAATAGAGGAGTCATGTTGGGATGACTTCCTGAAGGTGGAGTTTCAGAAACAGCATGAATTTCTAAAGAAACAGACGCCCAATTTCAAGACATTAAAATGCAAATTCAAATTTCTTTTAAGTCATATTTGATACAAACAACAACGACTGAAGGCACATTGTGCCTGGAACACCCATAATGCTGCTCCTTTAAGTTTAATGATCTTCTTCTGCAGACACAAAATGATTATAGATGAAGATATTTGAAGCGTATTGACAGACGTGTAACAGTGTAAAACATTTTGCAATGATCCGTAGAGTCTTGTTAGCAGTTAAAGTTCTTTTAATCTGAGTATTTAGGATTAATTCATCCAACATTCGTTATTTAAAGCAAGAAATCAATGTTGTTATGACCTAAATCAAGCAGAAACTACCAAGGAGACACAAAAAGACAAATTGAAGTTGACTTAACAAATTTGGAAGGGACAGAGTCTCATTCACACCAACGTTTGCACATTTAGACGTACCATGTGCTTTAAAACCTTGTGAAGTGATTGGTCAGTATGAAGTGACATATTTGTTAAGTGGAAGAAAGGAAACTGAGATTTGAAAATAAAAGTTTTCTGGTGAAATTTGACTATTTCTTAGAGTACAAATAATAAAGAGGTTGAAAACTTTTATGCAGTGACAGTAAGTATGCATGAAATATTTACAACACAAAATCCTTCCATTTTTTAAATCTGGGTTCATTCATAGTCATAGAAAACCAGACATACATTTTTAAAATGGAAAGTCCATAATATGCAGCTCTTTCCATAAGAAGTATTCACACTTCTTGAACTTTTATTGTCACAAACTTTGATGTATTTTGTCAGGAATTTAATATAACAGACCAACAAAAAGTAGCTCTTTGACTCATTCACCATGGCTTTAAACTTTGTTTTTAAACCACCTTAGAAACAGCTAATGCTTGTTTGTTTTTTACATAGAATACAATTGTTGGTTTTAGCAGTTGTATCAAATTTGCACAACAGAATAACACAAAATTACCTGTAATATTTCTTAAACTCCATTTTTGTTTTAATTACGTTGAACATTTTGAGTTTTTTAATGCCTTTTTTCACAAATATCAACATCCCATAAGAGAAAATACATCCCTTCTCTTTACAATCATTTTAGACAACTTTACAACCTAAAAATAGAAAATGTTAGTTCCTTAATGGTCACAATTAATTTCAAATAATAGATATTTATCATAAATATGGGTTATGTTTTTTTCAAAAGGCCATGATTATCACTGAGAGTAAATTGTGTTTAACTAGATCATCTAAAGAGATTGTCTCCATGGACTGCAATGAATTTTATTTAGGGGCATCAGAGTAAAATTATTTTTTTAAATCTCACATTAAATCCTAATACATGTATGAAAGGTATGAATACTTTTGCAAGAAGTCAAATTTTATATATATATATATATATAAATTCCCTTCTCACTCTCCGCGGGTGGTCTCTCTCTCTCTCTCTCTCTCTCTCTCTCTCTCTCTCTCTCTCTCTCTCTCTCTCTCTCTCTCTCTCTCTCTCTCTTCCTTCTCTCTCTCCCTCTCTCTGTTCCTATAAGGCCCCCTCCCCACCATCACATTTTTTTTCCTCTCTCTCGGACTCAGCTCAGTTCGATTGCTGATCGATAAAGGTATAAGCCTCCCTACTGCCTTAGCCGCTTTTATAGGGAATAAGAAGAAGAAGAAGAAGTAGAAGAAGAAGAAGAGGAGATGCTGAAGAGTGGGAGCGTGCCTTCAGAGATCCTCGCACTTGAAGCCCCTCTCAGCAGAGATGGTTGAGCCCTCGTCCAGGGTGCTGCTGCTGTGGTCCTCTCCTAAAATCCAGACTCGCTCACTCCTCTGCTCTCAGCTGACACAGCGCGGCGGGCGGCTCTGTCTGCTGCTTCTCCTCTGAGGAGAGAGAATCCACTTCCACCGGCCGACAGGGACGGAGAAAAAGCAGAGGCTGCGCTCCGGCATACATGCTGTAGCTGAAAACATGAAGGGGATTTACAGGGACGGATACTACGGTGGATCTATTGAGCTGCGGGACGTTTTCAACAGGAGATGCGTTAAATGTGGCCGGGGGCACTTTGTTCAAGCCAAAACCATGGGGATTAGGACCGGAATTGTTTTCTGGAATCTCGTCTTTTCTCTGATGTTCACTTGTGTGAAAGGTACGAGCCACTGCAGCAATTTTGGTGTGTTTTCTAATGCGCTTCTCCGGTGCGTATGCGTGGACACACGCGCGCGCGTGCGCGTGTGCGCGCGCAGGCGGAGAGTCAAAAGCCTTAACGTTTCAGACGTGCGCAAATGAGACTACAGCCGCTGTTCTGGGTCGAGTTTTTTCTTCTTCCCCTTTTTTTTTTAAAGGGCGCAGTTTGGCGGGTTTTGCGCTCAATGCGGGCTTTGACTGAAGCGCTCAATAGAGATTCTTGCGGTAGCCTACGCTCCTTCTAATAGCCTACGTGAGCTGCTTTGCTTAGTAGCCTAACTAGTGAATTGTTGTGGCTCAAGTGCATGCACTGCAGATTTCTATTCAGATTCTGACTGATCAGGAAGGAGGGGCGATTATGTTTTATAGAAGAGTTTGTTTTTAAAGTATTTATACCTGATTTGCGACAGGCCGGTGACTGTGAAACCACGCAGTGGCCGAGGCAATAAGTGGAACCAATTTGGCTGATGGTGTGACTCTCCTCTGTGGGCAGGTGAAAGGTGGGCTCCTTAGTATTCAGAGGGCTCTTTCGAACGCAGCTTGAATGCTTGCTGCGGCTGATGGAAAAACTACCGGTTAGGTTTCTGAAATGACATGAATCTTAAAAATGTCAAAAGATCATTGAAATGTCCCCATGGTGAGAACATTATTTTCCTGAATGTTCTCACTTCAGGAAAAATAGTAATAAAATCACATCTATTGTCTAGCCAACTTCTTTCCCAAAAAATTTAAATCCTGCTGCTTAAACAAGACAACATGTCAGATTGATTAAAAACAACTGTTGCTTGTATTAAGTCTGACCAGGACGTCACTAGGATTGACAGGGGGAGGCTTGGAGAAGAAGATTTGTGCTCGTGAACCTTCACCAAAATTGTCGTATCAAATCTAACTGAATTTTTATTTTAATTTTATTGTGATATCAATAGTTGTACAATTGAGCAGCAATTACAAAAGGTTACATTTTCTCCTGCTACTTCTGCTCTCTGTCTCTGAAATCTTTCCACCTGCCCTCTCCTGAGCAGTGACAGTAACAGCTCCCAGGATGGGCCCTTCTTTTTTTTGCACTACTTATGTATAATCAAAGATTTCATTTTTTCCCTTACAATTCAGTCCAGGTGTCATGGGCCTAAATTACGCAGTTTTCATTTAATCTGAGGTTGCTATGGAAACAAACCAATCAAGAATCATCCAGTTTGGATCTTTACATGTAGAGGAAATGTTTCATAATCTCAGATATTGTTTAAATGAAATTCTGTTCAGCACAGAACTTCATCAGCTTGGTCAGTGTAAGCATTTTATAGTTTGAAATACAGATCACAGAGTGGAATAGCTCTTTAATTTAGGGCCAGCCTGGTAGATGTGAATCATCAGATGTCATATTCATTATTAGTTTTATTCATTGTGCAACTGACAGAGTTTCTTTTTCAGGACAATAGCTGCCCCCTCACTGAAGCTCACCCAGGGTGGGGAGCCATATTCCTTCATCAAAATGCTCCCAAGTATTTAGGATGTAAACAGCCTTAATTAGCATATGAGGTTTACCAACATACCATGTATGAAGGATGTTGGGTTTGTGTTTATGAAAAAATGTTAACAAATACAGTTATGGTTAAAAAAATGCTAAGTGGAGCCTAGTTCAAGTTGAGGGTTTTAGATTCTGGGACTGAAAGTGTAATCTGAGCTTTACTTGATTGTAAAACTATTACAATCTAATTTGATGAGGTTCGCAAAAACACACAACAGATCTCACACCAAACGACAACATATTTATTTCACTATGTGGTTTTTGCTCCTTTGTGTAATCTGTGCATCTACATATGAAACTACAGTTATAGAGGTTCTTCGGAACATTTTAGAGGAGCTTTAGTTCATGTGTTCAACCAACGTGGCAATATTCAAATAAAAAAAACTAGAAATATTGTCTCTTACCAGTCAAGAGGGGCCTGTGCCGGCACTTCTGTGACTGCTGGTGTGAAAAGACTGGAAATGAACCCAAAAGGAATGAAACATTCAACAACGGCTCCTCTAAAGCTTTCTTTGTGCGTCCTCTGAACATGCGTGTGCATTCAGATGTAAAGAGAATGAGAGTGCATGGCTACTTATCTGTTGCATGGCTGTATGTGATTCAGAATATGAGCACAGATATCAATTTACATGCAGATTTCTCTTTCTTTTCCTCCCCCACCTTACTGTGAGTAATTCTCGTGTCTGTCTATTGGGGGTGGATGTGGCGCCTACCAAGAATGAGCCAAGTTGAGTCGAGCAGAGTCGGGCACTGTGCTGTTTCATCACCACCCACATTGAGGCAATGTCAAACCTTGAGGCCAGTGCCAATCCTCCTAGTTCTGTTACTTATTAGGGAGGCAGCCAGCCGGGAATTGGCTAGGGAAGTAGGGAGAAAAGAGGAGGAGGAGAAGGCCCGGGTCCCATTTTTTACTTTTTTTTTTTGGGAAAACTGTGTAGGAAATAGTGAGCAGCTGTTGTTCCTCTGCTCTGACAGTTGACACAGTGTTTGCAGAGATAAAAAGATATCGACTAGATCTGGCCTATGACTCACTTTTCCTGCTAAGATAATGATGCCATTAAAAAAAAGATTCCTATGGAGCTGAGATTGTAGAGTTTTTTTTTTCTCCAGTGTGGAAATGAAATTAGATGAGTTGGGATCCAGACGCACACTTTCAATTTGGGGTTGACACAATAGAGATGCACACGAGATCCTGTTACTCTGGTTGCTACTGCACCAGTAAAAAAAAAAAAACTTGAGAAAAAAGATGAAGAGTTTCCCTGAATATACAACCAGATCTAGGATAGAGTGGTTTATATCAAATTATGTTTGTGTTAGATTGGTCTGATCAAAGATCAGACCTAGATCTACTTTGGAATCTCAAAAATGGATATTCACATGATACTGTCCCTCTGATCGTACTATTTTTTAGCTATTTTGGAAAGAGGAATTGGCAAACATGTTCAGATTCTTGATGTACGAAACTGGTTGACACTAGTGACATTCATTATTAAAGTTACGCTCTGAGGGATGAAAATTGGCACATCGTCATTAAGTAAACAAATAAATAAACATGGCGACTGATCATAGCTTGTCTTCCCACTCTTAATATCGTATTCATAAATAAATGATTCTCATTAGACTGTTTGGCCCAGGAGGAAGAAGAGGAGTGATCATATTTGTAGGGACAGCCATTCCCCCCCCCACACCCTTTGGTGGCATTGAAAGATGAGCTGCATTTAAGTCTTGTTTTGTTATGTTTCTGGTTTTGATTATATTCCAATTACTTAGCACAAGAAAATCTGTCATATTTACAGAAAAAGTACCACTTTATAGCGGTGAGTGCTTTATTTAGTTAGTGGTCAGAGCTTCTTGCTTTGTGTCTGTGAATGAAAGCAAGCCTAGAAGTAGCTCAGTCATTATGCTGAAAGCACATGGAAAGCAGTTTGAATGTAAGTAAAAGGTGCGTTTCTACAAGAGAGCGATTAACAGCAGCAATATGATGAAACTCTCCGTCTGTCGGCTCATACTGTTTGGGTTATGTTACTGGAAAGGTTACCTCAGGTGTGCTTTCAATTTAAGAAATATTTTTTCACTTAAACTTTGGCTTTGACATAATATCACCTGGGTCATCACTTGTTTTCTTTTTTTATTAAAGTGGGTTATTAGATAAATGGATCTGATCTGCTTTTGAAGGAACTAATTGGAGCTAATCAGGTGGGTTCTGAACGGACTGTAATCTGGTCAGTGAGACACATGATGAAGGCTTTATCTCAGTGTGATTATGTAAACAGTCTGTAAAGGCTACTGGGGCTAATCGGGATTACAATTTGTCCCTGTAATTATACTCTATCTACAAGGAATGCAAGGCATTATCACCCATGCCTTTAAGGTTCTTGATCTCCACACTACTACCAGCAGAACAGAAAAAACAGAAAGTCTGGTAGACAGAGAAGATTTCCGAAAGGAACCATAAATGGAGCTGGGACCAACATCAACCAGCCTCTCAAATCCATTTTCCCGCTCTCCTTATGGTTTTCTCAGAGCTGATACCTGCTCACACTCTCCGTATGGACTTCCAGAGAACAATTCGACTCACTCACTGGTCTACTGCTCATGTCTTTAGGCTTGGGCCAAGCCCATAGATGTTGCTGATGGGTCCCAGTGAAGGTCATATAGAGTTTACTGGCCTTGCTTCAGTCACTTCCAATATAGACAGCTCTCCTGGCGATGAGATATTGGCAATATCTTGTCTTCAGGAAGAGAAATAGCAAATAGTTTGCTGAGATTAAATGTAATAGGTTCACTGGAGTCTGCTTCCAGAGACAAGGCCACAGATTCAAGGTGGAATATCTCTTCCACCTAAGGAGCCATTTTTTTTGAGTGGATTAGGTTGTAATCTGCCAGAGGCATATCTGATAGTAAAAACATGTTTGCTTATTTGACCTTAATCAGACTTTGCATTAAAAACAGAACCGCAGAATTGTGTTGGGATATACTCTCCAAACAACTATGTACTATGAATACAAAAAGGAAGATACGTCTTTAACCTTGATCACAAATAGCACTCTAGCAACTATTCTAGATGTAAAGTAAAGTAAAATTTGGTGTATTATTGCATCGTCTCAGACAAAAAAAAGAAATGGGTGTGCTTGCATGTATAAGTGGGAGGAGGTGTGTACGTTAAGAAATAACATAAATAAATCCCTGTGGGAACACTTATTGCTACCCGAAATAACAACAATAAAAAACCACATACATTTTTAAGTTTATTACTTCACTTTTTACAAAAATATCAGAAAAATACAAGCAGTACATGGAAAGGTCCACATTTTTCTTGCAAAGGATTCTGGCAATCTTGTTAGAGTGCTTAACCCAGTGAAAACTCTTTGACATACTCGATATATATTAAAAAAAAGAACCAGTCACAATAAAAAGCTACGTGCGTCAACACTGACCAAATAAACACAGGAAAATGTTTGGCAGACACAAAAATCAACTTTCTTCCATGGCCACATTACTCTGTGGTAGAAGTAAAGAGAGCATAACAGAGGAGAACAGGATTCTGGGAAGAAGACTGTTCAAAGAGTAATATTGTCAAAGATCCATCTCTATGCTGGTTCCAACCCTGTGGGTTGTGCAAAATATTGACATAAGCTTGGCCAATAGTTGTGCAGCTGCTGTATTTGCTCAGCGCAATTATTTCTTGCAATTTTGAATTTTATACAGCTGAATAAATGTACTTTAAGATCGATTTTTTTTCTACCCCCAATCCCACCCCTTAAATTATTCAGTTGTGAATTATACCATTGCGATAAAATATGGAATTATTTTAAGTCATCTTTACTCGGGATGCCAAAAAATGAGGCTGGCACCACAAATGCCACCTTATTACACAGCCTTTCATCTAGCTAAGAATTGCAGCTATTGTGCGCCATGTTTTTTTTTTTTTGTCTTATTTTGACAACCTGTAACTATGCAAATCCATGCAGCCTCATAAATCTTCCACCACAGAGCTCACAGCTGCTCTTTTTTGTTTCTGTGGCTGCTGGCTGCTGTTTTGATGTGTGACAGGAGAGCAGGCAGCGCCAAGGCATGGTCAGGGAAGCAAAGTGAGCTGATGCAAAGGTAACCAAGGAGGGAGACTGCAGCTCAAGGTTTCAGTGGTTCCACAAAACGTGTCGGTATCGGTTAGGATGATGGGCGATGATGACAGACACCTTCGGAGACTCTCAACTAATCCTGTCGCTGCGGCTCGCTATGTTTTGCAAACAAAAATCAGTTTTCCACAAAAAAAAACATTTCTTCTGCTTCGTTGCATGCCACGGCTCGTAACAATCAGTGTTTGTTTTAATTAGTATTTAACCTTGTAACAACCCAAAAAAATATGAGAAGAACTCAGGAATATATAACTCTAAAAGTAGAGCAGACTCTTATGGATGGAAATTGAAGGTTTCTGAATCTTTATTCCGAATTCATTTTAATACAGGTGAAACTATATATTCACCTGTATTCACCTGTATAAATATAAAAAATTATATTTATATATATATATATATATTTAT
>CAEGAF010063823.1:0-10376 GCA_903067075.1 Micropoecilia bifurca
ATTTTATCACTTTGAAATAGGAATGTGAATTGTTTTAACAAATGAAATTTGCAAACATGCAAATTGATGGCACATATTTACTTCCATAGTTTTCAGTCCATTTTTTATTAACATATTGATAAAGGCATACCAAATAAAAATAAAATATCAATAAATAAACCGGGAATAAAAACCAAACACAACAGAAACTATAAACAAAATAGATTTTGAATCGTCTGATCCTCTGTAAGCAAAATGATCACGTTTGTTGTAATTTATGATGCATCTAATTTATTAATTGCGACAGGCTTGACACAAACACTAAAACATTTTCCTCAACAAAGAAATAAACAATGCATAGCAGAAATCAGATAAAATGTTTTCTGTTTCTTAGGTGCAGCGTTTTCTGAACGGTATCTTGGGTTTCCAGCAAAGGAGGAGCATGCTTACACGGTAAGGTCATGAAACAGGTTCTCCACTGCCTGGCAGGATTTACATCCCTTTCAACATCTATAATATTGTTATTTCAATGTGTTTGATTAAGTCATATATTTTGTGCAATCAATCACCTTCAGAAGCCAAATCTGTAGAGAACCAACATTCTGGTTCAGTTTTTATGCACCACAAATCTGATGTGCATTTGATTTGATCATTTTGATGATGGCAGTAATGTTTGCTGCTTGTTTCATAAATTATTTACTCTATTGTGCAAAGCACCTTTTACTGTCCTGTTGCTAAAATCTGCTATAAAATTAAACTTAAGTTGAAAACAAAGGTTCACAAAAACTTGAATGAGAATTTATCAGATGAGCAGCTGAGGGGCTAATGCTAATTTTACCAAACTCCAAAAGTATTTTATATAGACAAATATTCTGAACTTGAAGTTGAACACACCATTCACATTATTAAAATAATTTTATTCGTTTATTTCAGTCATTCATAACCTTTCTGGGAACAGGTACCAAAAGAAGAATTGAATTGTGAGCATCACAAAAGTCTGAACTTGAATTATGTTGAGTGTTATGTCTCCACATTGCGTCTTTTAGGAGATATGATGTGGGGATGTTGTTCTTTGGACATTAAAAATTGGTCAGAGGTGACTGGGAAATTGTGATCCCGAAAGAAAATCAATCATAATCATATCTTAAAATGTTGCAATCAAAATCCTGTACTTTACATCTAAGTGAGAATTTTTGGCACAGCTTCTTTGATTTGCTTTGAAAGCGTTATGCATTTTTGCAAGAGCTTCAGTCTGTAGATTTGAAGCTGGGATTGCAACAAAACGTGGTTTTGCACAGTTTTAGTTGCACTTTCCAGAATCTTATTTGTGACTTTGTGTTCGTCAGACTCATCAAATCCCAATAAAATATGACAGTTTGTGGTTGCAATGTGACAAAATGAGAAAGATCAAGATGTCTGAATACTCTTGCAAAGCACCTCGGTTTTATAATTAAAGGAAATTAAATTATTCGACAGATACTCAATTTTAAATTAACCAAACAAACCTAAAACAATCTAATACAACAAACCGACCTGCAATACATCTTGTTTTCCTGAAAGTTAGATTGTTTTAGGGAGTTGATTCGATTCCACTGTTTCCTTTGGGGCCTCGGCTTGCAGAACAGTTGAATTGCAGCCTATAAAACTCAGATGTGCGCAGTATTTTTTTTCAGTCTGACAACATATTGGATTGAATGAATGTACTACATCAAGAGAAGTGCACACAAAACGTCTCAAATCGGGACTTTGCTGCAATATTACAACCACTCGCATGTGAAGGGAGCAAAACATCTATTAGGTGCATTTGATTAAATATTTTTCAAGGAAATGTTGGGTTTTAGATTTCTTGTGTTGTTGACTCTGCCAACCAACCAATACGTGTTTAAACAGCAAACACAACAGCAATTTGCTTGCTGTTGTGCACCTATAATATCTCACCATAAGAGACATTTCTCAGGTGTTCCTGTCAATCACATCAGTCAGACTGGGATTACTGAAAACCAAGAATGTTTTTTAAATCGTGATCTACAGATCTGGTGTGTAACTTTTATTTTTTTAAAAACATGTTTTTTACGTATTTGTTAAACTAGAGATTATCTTTTCACAGATAATCTGTGAAAAGATCGATCTTCTCCATGTCCGAATAAATCCATCGCTCCTGACCAAAAACAACCAATCAGAGCCAGGAGGAGGGTCTTAGTGCTGTCAATCAACCAATTGTACTCTTTGCTCAATATAACAACTCAATATAACAGGAAAACCGTTTGACTGCCTTCATTGGTGGCCAGGCACAACGGGACAGAGAAGAGGGATGAGCAACACCACACAGAGGATGATTGACAGCACTAAGACCCGCCTCCTGGCTCTGATTTGTTATTTGTAGTTGCCACTGGAAGCAGGCAGAGGAGCTGCTACATTTTCACAGATTATCTGTCTCATAAAATATATTCACAATGTAGCAGCAACAGTTTCAACAAATATATACAAAAATAAAAAAATTAATTAAAAAATGTAAGTTACATACCGTATTTCCTGGACTATAAGGGGCTCTTAAGGTTTAAGGCCTTATAATCTGGTGCATCGTATATATTGTTCTGGAGTAAAACAGCGCCCTCTAGTGATGAATATAGATTATTTCTGGATGTGTTTACTGACCTCAGTGATTTTATGTGCTACACGGCGCTCTGTCAAAATGTTTTTGTTACATTACAGTTACGGTAGTCAGGAGCGTCATGGAGTAATATGCTTTGATTGACTGCCTGACTTATCTGTGAAAAGAGATTGAAAGTAGACCATTCAGTAGCAGCGTGTCCTATAGTGTCAAAAATATGGTACTTTAAATTAAATAAAACTTCACTGTGATGATGATGTGTTTTCCCAGACTGCATCTGTCCTTGAAGAAGTCAGCAAACTAAAAGAGGAGAACTTCCTCATTGTGCACGGAACTGCAGATGGTGAGTTTCCACTAGTTTATAGGATCGTCTTTTGGAATAATCTCACATCTGATCCATGTTTTCTGTGTCCCCAACCGAAGCGAGGGTCCACTTCCAGCACAGTGCAGAGCTACTAAGCCGCCTGGTGAAGGTGGAGGCCAACTACTCCCTGCAGCTGTACCCGGACGAGGGCCACGTCCTGAGAGAGCTGCGCAGCGTCAGACATTTCCAGCGGACTGTGGTGAACTACCTCCAAAACTGCCTGAAACACAGCACCCTTCTAGATGTCCCAGAGGAAGAGGAAGAGGAGGACGACTGAGCCCAGAGGCCTTTGTCTCTCCCTCTGAAGGACTCGTGATGAGGACTGGATGCACCGGTTATGCATTTCATTGGGTCAGGTCACCAGGAATTGGAGCAGAGGAGTGGGGACCAAAAGCATCAGATCACTTCCTGTAACTTCTGGAAAAAATGTTGTCCTGTACGACATGATGTTGCACATAATCAGTTCAGCCGTTTTGTTGTATGTTTTGAGGAAGAGTTTGTTTACAAAATTCACTTGAGACGGTGTGGGGGAGACCGCCGCTGACTCAAAACGTTTACAAAGATTATAAAGCATGCATGTCATAACGGCTGCATGATGCTGATTATGTATTTTGAGCCTTTTTTATTATTTTTTTTCAAAGATTTTTGTTTTTGTCTTCAAAATTTAGAGATGGGGTTTCTGTTTAGGTCAGGTTTTGAGATCCACTGTGCTTCAACTTTTAGATGCATTCTTGCTTCGGAAATCCTCGATCAAATGATTAAAAGGGACCTGTTATGCAAAATTCACCTTTTGCACATTTTGGACTTTTATCTGGGTCTCTACTGCTTCTAAAACAGCCAACAAAAACATCCAACTGTTTTCCAGAAGTAAGTCAAAGTTTTTTTGGTGTTTGGAAAACAAGGCGTTTCAAAAACCTTGTTTTCCAAGGTCACTGCCCTGTTACTTAGCAACCCAAGGGGATCTCCACCCACTTTGTTATTAGACTATAAAAACCTTCGGTCAGCTGCTTTTACTCCTGTATGATCTCTGCAATGGCTGCTGGAAAAAACAAGATTGTTGAAAATTGCACATTTGTTTGTTGCCATTTTCACTTGTATAAAATGCAAGTCTAAATATTGGGGGCGTGGCCAGCAGTGGTTAATTTGCATAAAAGTGACAGAGGCTTAAAACAGCTCGTTCTACAGTGAAATGAGATGAGATGGCGAAATCTCACCAATATGTAAAAATACGTAATAGCCATGATTTGCATAGCCCAGAGAGCTGTCTTACCTTGTTTGAAAGGAAGCTACTACTTGCTGTGAAATCAAGTTCTGCAGAGTCTCAGTAACTCGTATGCATCTAAAAGTTGCAAGTCAATAACTCTTGAAGAGTTGGCTTAGAGTGTGCCACACCTGCCGAGTTGAAGGTTGAAACTGACTGCATAAAAGAAACATCCTAACACAAAACTAAATATTTGGGATGTTTACTAAATAAATGAATGTAAATCCAAAACTTTAGAAACGGCGTAACTGGTACTTAGGTGGTAGCCTGCTGATAGTCAGGAAGGACACTGTTCTATTCATAACCTGCATGATCTCAGATTAAAGTCTGAGTTATGGTTGCATCCCAATGGATTAGATTATCATCAAGAAGTAAAGAATGTCAGAATATCATCAAAAAGTGAAATTGTTTCAGTGATTCAATTCAAAAAGTGAAACTCACACAGATTTATTGCAGTCTTTGGACTTCATTAAACATTGTGGACTAACACCACTAGCTGCCATGACTCCCACCAGTCATTCTTTACAACAGTTTTTCCTTCCTCTCAATTTTCCAATAATATGCTTGGATATATCACTGTGAACAGCATTGGCCTTTGGTGACTTGCACTCCTTTAGGAGGAAGTTAATGAAAATCTACTGGACATTTGTCAAGTTATATGTGATTATATAGACAATGACATGATTTTTACATAAATTTATGTTTTAAAAAGCATTTTTTTTAATGGTCTCATGTTATAGTTTTGAGGTTTTCATTAGATGTAAAGCA
Source organism: Micropoecilia bifurca (assembly GCA_903067075.1). Classification (NCBI taxonomy): domain Eukaryota; kingdom Metazoa; phylum Chordata; class Actinopteri; order Cyprinodontiformes; family Poeciliidae; genus Micropoecilia; species Micropoecilia bifurca. Next base: position 4,984 of record CAEGAF010063823.1, read on the forward strand.
CAATTACATAAATAAACAGAAATGAGATGTTGAAATAAATCACTGTGTACAATGAATCTATACAAAGTATGAGTTTCACCTTTTTATTTGAATAACTGAAATAAATCAACTTTTCAAATATATTCTAATGTACACATTTTCTTTTTGCATTTTTACAGTGTGTTGCCAGATTATGCAGTGTTACATTAAGGACAAAGAAAATTCTAAATGTACCAAATACATTTTACAGATTTTGTCCTCTGGTTTTGTTTGCATTGTGTGAATAACAATGAGTATGCAACTGAAATGCAACAGAGACTATTTATACCATGCTCCAGTTCAAAAGTGAGTTATATAGGTTACAGGATCATCTACGTGTCTGTGCATTCTATCTAAAAGTATTATTTCTGTTTTGATACATTGTGTCATTTTAACCATTTATTATGTAATGCAGGATTAAATTATTTCTTTGGAAAAAGTGTTCAGGTTTTATGTCAAAACTTTCAAAAGGGATCCAACTACCAGGAGTGCATGTTATCGAATGGAAAAAAAACTCAGATGAATCCAGAACATCAGCAACTCCATTCTCACTCAAAAATAAAGCTGGACATTTTGGTCTCAAATCGATATAAATATTCTTTTATTGTTCCTCCTGCTTGTAGTGTCATTGTCAGAATCATTTGATGGGATGAATATTGAGAAACAAAATATCATCCAATTAACTCTTTTCTTTATGAACAGATAACAGTATTTTTTTTACAATTCACTTCAATTCAAATCTTTTGTCTCAAGTAGTTTTCAAAAACTAGACATCATTTATAATGGATCTAGAATGCTGTAAAAAATAATACAAAACAACTGGATAAAAATAGATGTTTAGCATTTTAACAACCTACTTTTTATTTTTCTGTATCATTTCTGATAATGGTAAGCACTCTGTCCTTCAGGTATCTGAAGTATATTGATGATATTTTAGCTTAGAAATTTTATGTTTTGGGTTAAACAACCATCGGAAAGACGACTCATTGAGTCCAGTAAACACTAAAAGAAGCATGTCCCATCAATGGAAGGTTAAGTGAAAGGAAAAATGTGCTAATAGGTGAACAAACAACAAGGACAACTGCAGAAGACTTCAGAAAATTGTAAAACAAAGTTCATTCAGGAGTTGGGGTAAGATTTACAAGTTATTGATTATAGCTGAAGCTAGTGCTTAGATGTGTCCAGGGCATGGGCTGCCACTAATGAAGCAGAGACAATGTCAGAAATGTTAGAGCCAAGATTAGAGACACCAAAGCCAACAAGCTGGAGATCATTACTGAAGACAACAGTGCTTCCTTAATACCTCAGCAAAGCCCATAGGCTCATTGTCTTAATGTCATGCATAGCTGGTGTAATTTATGCAAACGGGTCTCCAAACTTCTACTGAGTAAGCCAACATTTCTGTATTAACCTTATTGTTTTCAAGTCATATTCAAGATTAAAAGAAGTTGATTTTTGAGTTTTATCTGTGTCATAATTACACAATTAACAAATAAAAATGTATATAAATATAAACATACAAAACTGTTGAAAGTTGTTGTTTACTATGTTGCCGTTTTTAAAAAATAATCAAAGAAGTGATGTAATTAAATTCTAATGTATTTGGATACACCTGTATGTCATGCCCTGACCAATTTAGAGAAATAAATATTCAAATTGTAGATATTTTACTACATACTGATATCCAGTCATAAACTCATTTGTTGCATCTGTATTGTGAAAAGATGGAAAATGGGTATGAATATATAAGCTTAACTAATTATTTTGGTGAATTGTGTATGCATGGTATGCAAATGAGAACTGCATTTACACTTAGGAATATCATATTCCAAATATGTAAATACTATCTTTGTTTTGTTTAGTGTTTTTTTTTTCTTCCTGGAATGTCTGAAATAAATTAAATAATTCAAAATTTAAATTCAAAGCCTGTCCATAAAGATCTACGATAAGTTAGCCAAAGGTCTCCGCCCGACTACATTAGTGGGAAAATGGACAGACATGGTTTAAACCTGTCGTCACAAACACAAGGATGACCCAATCCAATCACATCTATCTTATCTCCACTTTGACCAATCACACCCAGCTACGTCATCCCACCAATCCAGCGCATCATCCAATTAATACAGCGGGGAGTAACAGGCCTGAATCCTTCTTCAACCTTCTAGTTTCTGGAGGGGCACCTTCAACCTGGTCCGCTGGCAGTGGCTCCATTTGTTAGAAAAAAAAGGAAGTAGTAATAACACTTTGACAGAGACACAATGTCCTTCCTGACTATCAGCAGGCTAGCGCCTAAACTTCTCAATTCAAAGGTAAGACGATAAGAAACATGGCGTGTAGTATTTCTGTCCAAACGGCTGACGTTATCTTCCAGCTAACTTTCGGTTAGGCTGCTAACAATGCTAGTAGCTGTGCTAGCTGGTGTTAGCTAGCACAGCTACTATCAGGCACTGTGTGTAATGCACTTTGGGGAACTTTCTATGGGGTTGTTGCGCAAACAGCAAACATTATCAAATATTTTAACAGTAGTTTTCCTTTCCCCTTGTTCCATAATTTAGTTGTGTAATAGGAACACGCGTCTTGTCGGCAAATATTAGCTTGAGGGAGGTTTTCTTGTAAAGCTGGCCTGCTAAAGTCTCACCCTGTACATATTTCCTCTCACCCGCAAACCTCTACTAAGAGTCACTTTATTTCTCTTAGATCTTTTAATCGTTTACATTAACATGTATTTACCTTCAGACCGATTTTTAACTTGGTGATTATCCCTCTTCCTGGTTGACCTTCACATTCAGATTAATACTTCAGCTGTGTCTAATGACAGACCAGGATAAGGTTTGCAGCAAACCCTACACGAAACTAATAAAGCAGTGCTGCAGAAACATGCTTTTTCCCTTGTCTGCTCACAGTCATTCAAAGTCAACGTGGTAGGAATACAGCCTTATCTGACAAGCAATTTGAGAATGGAGACATGTTTAATAGTTAATCGAGTATCTTATTATTTTAACAGATGAAGTACTGCTGCCAGTTTGTGATCAAGTACTGCTAGTTTAAACCTTTCAGTGACTATAACCAGCTCTGTCCTACTCTACTGACCTTCCAAGGCAGAAATTACCTGTATTTCTATGTGTCACTTCCTGCTGAAATATTTACAGTATCTTTACAGACGGCTCTCCTTTAAGAATATAACTGTTGACTAAGTAGTTTCCCACCTTGCTGGGTTTGGTGTCCTTACAGATGAAGCTGACCTCTGGCACATTTAACTTCTTCGCTTATCACCTGTTATCTCAGCTGATAAAAAATATAAGTTGGCCTTTTTTCTGCAGTTACATAACATCTTATGATGCCAAGCTATGACATAAAACAAAACCTTATGTGAGACTCTTTTTAGTCTAGAATGACAAACAAAAAAAAATCTTGTGGCTCTCTTTGTTAAATGTGCATTTGGGGTAGAGGGTAGGAGGAAAGTGTTTTAAAAGGCAAAATACAAATTTTAAAGATTTAATATGTTTTTAAAAATTGCTATAGATATGCAGATGTAGTTTTGAGTCAAAGGTTTACAACGTTTTATTTGTGTATCAAATTATCTCTCCTTAACTTTTATTATTAAACTCACAAAAGTACATTGAATGAAAAAATGTATATATTTTTCAGTATCCAACATGCTGATTAGGGGGAAATTGGCCTTTTTTAATAACTGACATTCCACTTGATTGGTGCATCACTAATTAACCAGGATCCAAATATCATTGACAGTGTTTCATTTCTAAACCAGATTGTTTTGTTGGTATAGAAAATGCTAAATTCTAGGAATGTTTTTTTTTTTGTTTTCTTATAAGCACAACCTTTTGGCTGCTGACTCCATTAACCTTTCTGTGAAATGTAGTGTACATTTCTCCATATACATAATTTCTGTCAGCTGTGTAAAGAGTGTAGTGATGCAAAAACCTCCCTCTTGTTTCGCAGACCCTTAGCTTGACCCGTCTCAGTTGGATTCTTGTGGGAGAAGCTTTGCTATAGTTTTTCCTCATCTATTGTTACATTTGCATAGCTTATGCTTGCAGTGTTTTGTTGTAGTTTTTAAATATATCCTTTCATTATTGTATACATTTTTATTTATACAATAATATTACTATTCATATTATTTACATAAAGTAATCCGATATTTGCCTCTTGATAACAAGAGTCAGTGTTTCAGCAACAAAATCGTTGGATTAACGTAGAGTGTACAAAACGTACACATTTGATAATAAATGGTAAATAAAAAACCAATACGAGTTCATTTCTATCAACCCAATTTATTCATAAATGATCCTAAAAATGCAACGCAGAGAAGAAAGTTGATGGACAGAAAAATATATGAAAGTTAAAAAATTGAAGGATTCAAACATTCGGTCATAACATCTCACACCGAGTTGAAAGTTTGAAAAACAGCAGAATATTGGGGGAAAAACTATAATTTACAAAAGAGGCAAAACTGTAGTGCATTTTATGATTAAATACTGGATTAAAAACAGCTTATAGGGTCTGAAAATAACTTTCAAAATGTGCATAGGAATGCACTGACTGACTCTAAAAATAGATTTATTCATTTCATATGAATCTGATTATCAGAGTTGAAATGTTCAGGAATCTTTATGTGTTTTTAGTCGTTTCCTGCTGCTTATAATTGTCTCATTTGACAAACTGAATGTTGGAAAGTTTTACCTGCCTGCTACAGCAGAATAACCGAGTTAAGAATAGAAACCAGGATCGATAAAGTACATAGTAGCTATTTAATTTGACTACTTGCTTTATTAGCAACCGTCTAACCACTAGTATGATTATTTATCTCATTTATTCTGTGTAAAATATTCAACTAAACTCTGAATAGTTTTGCAGTTCTGGTGAGATGTAATTAGCTTTTTATTTTTCATTTAAGCCAAAAAAAAAAATGAAGTTAGAGTTTCCATAAGTTTTTATTACTTTGGAGATGTTTGGTTTCAGATGATGGAAAGTTTAAATTTATATTCAGTCTTTCTACTGCTTGTCTCGTTCACAGAATGCCACATACTTATTTGTGGCGGCTAGAAATGCCACTGCATCAACCGCAGTAAGTATAAATATTTTAACTGTCCTCACTCGTCACTTGTTTTTATTATACTACATAAAACACTTTAGAAATATGTAATGTCATGACACCACTAAGCTCTGTTGCTCCAAAGTGTTGAGAAGTCTCTAATCTTTGTTACTTTTGTGTTTTAGTTTAAAATAAGAGTAAATAAAGGGTTTTGTTTAGAGGTGCGCCGATCGATCGGTCACCGATCATAATCGGCCAATTTTCGTGAAATCGGTGATGATCGGGATCGGCCGATCATTGGCTCTGTTACCGATACCGATCA
>CAEGAF010063836.1:0-15120 GCA_903067075.1 Micropoecilia bifurca
TGTGTGTGTGTGTGTGTGTGTGTGTGTGTGTGTGTGTGTGTGTGTGTGTGTGTGTGTGTGTGCGTGTGTGCGTGCGTATGTGTGTGTGCGTGCGTGTGTGTGTGTGTGCGCGCGAGTGTCTGACTGTTAAGCTTCTTGTCACAGTAAAAACAAGTCTATACATCCTATAAATAATAATAATGTGCTGGATGTTTAGAATCACTATTTCTGATCACAACGACAAGAAATAAAGTAAATACGGCAACAGAAACAAATATTTTTCTCACAAAATGATATTTCAATTGGCAGATTATTTTACTTATGAAATAAAATGTTGTGTTGTGGCATTTTTCTCCATCAATAGTAAATAATTATTGACTTAAAACAAGCTCCTGTATCTCACTAAACAGTTGCTTGTTTTGTCAAGTGCACTGAGATATTTGCATTAGAAACTAGACCAAAAATACTTGGTAAGATTTTGTGTTTTTGGAGTGCGTTTGCATAAAAATTACATTTATCTGTTTCCAGCCTTCATGTATCTTGACCTTTTTGTATAAGAACAGCAGGTGTAGCCCTATATTTTTTGTGAACATTTCAGACACATCTCTTTCCTTCCTTCTTTCTTTCTTTCCCCATCAGCAAAAAGAAAATAAGTCATCAGCCTTTTCTGTCGTAATCAATGCTGCTATGCATTCGATAGCATCAATCTCGCTAATTACTGTTTGACGAGAGCGGCTCGGCGTCTGATTGAGCCGTGCTACAGTTCGACTCAAGCAGAATTTGTTCTCCTGCTCCACTGCGGGCTGGTAACCTACTTCAGAGCATCATTAGCTCCCACTTCAAGCTTTGAGCCCTGAGCAGTGCAGAGAGGAGAGAGTGAGCTGGAGTGCAAACCTATGCATCTCTAAGCTGCACAATAAAGAAAGTTTTCACTAAAGCACAAGCTCGGGCATACAGCCAGAGCTCCAAATCCTGCAGGGAGCCGTGCTGCTGTAACTGAACAGCAGCTTTGTTTTATCACAAGGGCTGCGATGGAGGAATGAAGGAACAATGATGTTGAAGGAACGCTTATTTAGCAGACTGTGGCACCAGGAGAGCAAGTCCCGATCATTTCTACAACTAAAGTACACACGTCTAATGTGTAGAATGTCGTATTTAAAAATAGATATTCTGACGTACTGGGACACATGGATTTTAAAGTCAGCTTAAGCAATATACAGAAATGCCGGTTCTATAAATAAAAGGCAAAAACTGCAGAAAATAAATGAGAAACTTTTTTCTGTTAAAAGGCAACAAAAATGGCAGTTGTTAGTCAAGATAAAGTAGGACACTCCCACACTTATCCGCACTTATAAAACAGCTGAACTACACAGGCATGTGGCATCAGGTGCACATGATTAGGACATAAATACTCTCATAGGTATGGAGTATTTAAAGCTCAGACTTTTATTTTGGTGAAGACTAAGAATAGAATAGAATAGAATAGAATAGAATAGAATAGAATAGAATAGAATAGAATAGAATAGAATAGAATATTTTTTACTGTCCCACAATGGGGACATTTCTGTTAAACAGCAGCAAACAGACTCACACAAAGATAGGATATAAAAACAGAATAAAGAGCATAAGGAAGGTTGCAGCATCTTATGGATCGCGTGAAAGATTAAAATGGGTTTAAAAATAAACAGATTCGCCATTAAACTGCCTGCAAGTTAAATTTATAAATAATGGCAATAAACACAAGTTTGGCCATCCAAGTTCACCACGAGAGCAGGTAACACTTTATTTGAAGGGGTGAACATAAGACGGACATGACGCTGTTATAAACATGACATAACAGCTGTTATGAACATAAAGGAGTCTTTTTGAATGTTTATGGCCGTTGTCATGAAGTGTCATTCGGAAGATAATGACACTTTTAATGCAAAGTTGCTTTAAAAGTTGCATTAAAAGTCCATTAATAGTGCCAACGTTGCATTAAGGTGTCATTATTTACCATATAATGCAAAGTTGGCACTTTAAATGGACTTTTAATAAGCTTTTAATGCAACTTTTAGTACAACTTTGAACTAGAATTAGAATGAATTAGTCAAATGCCCATCCTTTCAAATAAAGTGTAACAGAAGTTTCCAAAAAAATTCTAAAATAACATCTTGTGACCTATATTATTGTCTTATTCCTGTTGCTACTCTGTGCAGAAGCTTAACTCTCCTGGTGTGCCAGGAAAAAAAACTTTTGCTTTGAAGGAAAAACAAAGAACCTGGCACTTGCAGAAGATCAGATGGACTAAAACCGGGACAAGAACAAGTGTAAACATGGATATCTGGTCACCAGAGCAGCAGACATCTTTGATATAAACCGAACACAACATTCCAGCAAGAAAAGACGGAGACAGGAGTGTCATATATGAGGATGTGTTGCGGCTGCAGGACCTGACTGTACTGCACTATTAGATTTAGGGTTCAAAACAGGACATAGCAAAACATGTAAAAGGCTCATTCCTAATGTAAATACAAACCAGGCACGAAAGGGGAAATGGGAAAGTTGGAAAATGAGTTGAGGAAATGAGGGAATCACTGACGCTGATGATGGTGGGGGAGGAAGTCATTTTGAAGCAGGAAATTATGAAGCGATAGCAGAGAAAGAGAGAACAGCAACAAACAAGAGAGGCTGTTTAGAAATTAAAGTACGCTCGGAGAAAGAACAACGAAGGTAAATGTTAGACTGGATTAAAATAAACACAACTCCCTGACAGGAAGTGTAAGGTCTTTGGATTCATTAGTCTTTGGTTGTTGTATGTAAATTTAAACTGTAATAAGTTGCTTATTGAAATAAAAAAAAAAGAATTTTGAGAAAAGAAAATGCACACTATGAATTTAAATTTTAAAGGGTATTTAAATATTAATCACTCAAATTGAATTGTACTTTATGAAAATAAATAAATGAAATATATGGAAGTGGTTAATTTTTAACATATCTATTTTGTTTAGTAAACAAATCCTAAACATTTGATGTCTGAAGTCTAGAAGAAAACTATAGGTCAAAGGTGACTGCCAGAAGACTTGCATTCGGCTAATGCTAAAAGCGAATCAGTTAGCTGTTAGCAGTAGATTCTCTTAAAAAAGACCCAGGTGCCCCAAACTCCTGCAGGACCGCTCACAAGACAAAGTTTTATGCCTTTTCAACATCCTTAAACCACTTCTGGACCAGAACCACAACTATCAGTTTTTTTACACATTTACTTGAATCTGATTAAATACAGAAAAGTGGTCATATAAAGTTTTGCAGCATCTCTTTTGCACATGGAAATAGTAGCTGTTTCCAGAGAAAGAAAGCAGCAGATAGAGACAAACTGCTGCAACACAATTCAGGAGGACAAGCTGAGGAAAGAAAAAAAAAGAAAAAACCTGAATGGGACAAAAGCTGAACTCACAGGGGGAGGTGAAGATAATCTGAGAAAGGTGGCAGCAAGACCAAGATTAAACTGTACTGGAGCTAAGCAGCCGAGATAAGAAGACAGCAGGAGCGAGAAAAAGTCAGACAAAGACAGAGAAAAAAAAGAGAGTTTGGCTCGAGGATAGAGAAGAAGAGAATCTCACTGAGCTAGAATAAAGGAACATGTGATGATTAAAAAGACTGCTGTTTGATTTTTACAAGCCTAAATAGGAGATTTGATGCAGGACTCCCTTTGTCTCTCCCTCCATCTGCTCGCGGCTACAAGGCGGCTCCTATCTACCCTTAATAACCGGCGCAGCTTTTCATTTCGGTCCGTTGTGGCAGCAGAAGGACGCGGCCTCGTTCTCTCCCTCATGCATTATAAATACTCCATTACAACCTGTTGGCCGGCCCTCTGTGGGCCTGTGGCATGTTGATGGACCACTCTGCAGATAATATCTACAGCATCATTATCAGGAGCCCCAAACTGATTGGGTTATGTTACCGCAGAGCGCCCAAGGCCTCCGGTTGAACCTTGTCTGCTAGGTCGTAATCCGTTTAGAGCAACGAGGTCTGAAGTTGCTGATTTCCCGCGGCTGGTTTCATATGACAACCTCGGTCTTCAGATCAAAACTACAATTAATCTCCTGTAGCCGATACCAGGAAGTGCGCGCCCTCTGGAGAGGCCGTAGGTGCCAGCTGGCAGTCGGCGTCGACTGAAGAGGCAGACAGGCGCACCAATCTGAGGAACAATACGCTGCTGGAGCCCTGCTCTCGTTGGTGCAGGCCAACATGTGTGCTCACCGTTTTTGGAGAGTGAGAATGACTTACTTTGAGCAGGTCTTTGGGGAAATCCTGGCCACTGTTGAGTCCTTCCAGGTTGCCAATAAACTGTGTGCATGACATCCTCTTGCCAATGTTCTGGGGAATAAATAGATTATTTTATATTAAGAAACGCCTCGTTATCGCTATCCAACACATGCTAGCTCATTTCTATTTCTTACTCGGCTGAACTACAGTCAAGGTCAAAGGTTTTGGTATGAGAACAGGTGAAAGTATCCAAATTAAATCCCTGCTGAATATTCCCTACACCATATGAACCCTGACGTACTGAAAAACATTATGTGGGTCGAAATGTGAGGAAACAAAGCACGTTTTGTGGATGATCAGATCACACAGATTGAATAGTGCAGGTGAATTTGAATCAAAGGTGTGTAATATCAATGCTACATCTAAATAAATCTAATTATAGAAAGTCTAATGTCTGGATTACACACACAATAAATGAGTCGTGATGTGTCTGGATAAGTTAACATTCACTGCATCACTATTAGAAGACTTTTGTTTGTCTGTTTTTATATTTTACTAACTTTGAACTCAATAAGTCATACTCATAGAAATGTTCAACTTTTGGACTTGCAACTTGTTGTACTTACATCCTCCACTAGAGGACACAAGACAAGCAAAGGTCCCTGATTTTTTTTTTTTTTTTTTTATATGTTAAAATTCGCAATTTTCCCCTAATTTGATCCATCATATTGAGATAATGCCTTGTTACAATTTCAACTCATCAAATTCTTTTGTTTCCTCTGAGGCAGCCAACGTTATCACTAAGTAATCGACTCTAATCGTGATTGCGCAGCCGCTGCCTGCATCCTGTACCAGAGGTGAGCTCTGAGGTCAAAACTGAGAGAACAAATGTGCAGAAACTTCCTGTAAGAGCTGATCCCCCATCCCACCTCTTTAATTAATCATTCTTCCACAGCTCTGAGCCATCAACGAGCAGAGCTGCCAATGACCCAGATTTTTAAAAGAAGGCTGCGACAGTAAAACGAACAGATTAATAAAAGAGAAAGAGGCTCAAAAGTACAAAAAAAACCCTTCAGACCCGGATCAGAGCGCCGTTGGCTTCAGTTTGTATCTGCAGAACTCCGCAGCTAATGAAACGCCTTTGTGTTTGAACTGCGGCTTTCATTTCGGCCAATTCCCCTTTTTAATCACCTGTGGTTTTTCTCACATCGGATCTATAATCCGCATTCACTCCGGTTCAACTGGAGGACCTACCTGACCGTGGAGGTCGGTGTTCAGCAGCATCAGGGCACAGGTGAGTGTATGAGCTGCATCTGCAGGATGAAAAAAAAAATTTCTCGTTGAACCAAACCGTGGTGGCTTCCTGGCATTTCTGCTTCACATCTGTCCTACTGCTACATAACTATGCAATTTGAATATTTGCAAACACTTGAACATAAACCTGATCACGCGACTTCAGCTTTTTCATATTTTGCCAAATTGCAGCCACAAAAATTAAGAGTCTTTTTGGGATTTTACGACAGAAGAACAAGTGATGCAGAGTTGAGAAGTGGGAGGAAAATTAAACGAGGTTTTCAAAATATTTTACAAATAAAAACCTGAAAAGTGTGGATTGCTATTATAAATTGTGGAGAGTGTCACCACTTATCCACAACCATAGATTACTGCAGTTGAGAGCTTTTTTATTTGGTTGTGAATGTAAATTTTGCCTATTTACTCTTCTCACATCCTGCTTCCACACTTTGTGTCACTTTTCTTCACCCAGAGGTTCAATTTCTTCGGCTTTGCTCCCGTCTGTGTTGTGATGCTGTAAATATTGATTCTGTGTCACTGCAGAAACTTGAACTCCTACATTCAGGTGCATCTTTGGTCCAATGCCTATCAAAAATAGCAATGCTTTTTATGGTATTCAGGCGAAAGAGTTAAAAATTTGACCAAATATAAAGTTCAAAACTGCTCTGATATAAAAAGAAGATGTTTTTCTCCATTTCTTTTGTCCTGAATGTGAGAAACTGCAGACAGGTCAGGTCTGAATGTGAGATTTTTCTTAACACTCCTCCTTAAAATGTGGACTCTGGATTTCATTTGTGGGCATCACAGTAAAGGGGTCTGAAAACAAATGTAAGCCACACCTTTTGAGATTTTTATTTGTGAATCATTTTATCACTTTTCTTCCACTCCACAAAAATCTGCATAAAACCTCAGTAAAATGTGACGTTTCTGGTTGTAACGTAACAAAACGAGGAAATGCCAAAGTGATGTAAATACTTTTGCAGAGCACTGGAGCTGCAGTCTCCATGGTCCTCTGCTTGCAAGTATTTCTGTCATCACGTTGGCTCAAACCCAACATGCTAGTTATGATCACTTTTATAAAGAAACAATTTCCTCTGCAGCACATGTACTAATATAAGTTGATCTTTCAAGGCTCTCTGAGTGTTTTCCCCGCAGCGCTCACCCTCAGATGGCAGGACTTTTGGGTTGCACTCCAAGTAGCGTCTGGAAAAGTGTGACAGCACCCTCTCCCTCTCCTGAGTCTCCCCCATCAGAGCAAACTGCCTGAGGAAAGTCCTGCAGCGCAAACACAATTCATTCACCAGATGGTTAGCAAACAGAAAACTGGATGCACAAGAAAACATGACCTCATTTAAAGTGTTCAAGCATCAGTGTGCACTGCAGATATGCACTAGCCTTTGCTTCTTTGAACAGATTAAAAGTTTTCAGCATTTCCATGACTGCACCCTGTAAAAAAAAGTACTAAAAGTGTGCAAATGTGTCTGAGGATTGCATGATGCATGCCTAATATTCATACAACAATAAAACAAACATTAAAAGTTGAGAGTTTGTCTAAAAACCTTACAATAAATTGATGATTATTGATGTATTACTAAGGTTCTCCTCTAGAGAGCAGTGTTTACCACAGGAGAGTCCTGCAGGCCCAGAAAACATAATAAAAACGATTTCAAAAATCCAGGTTCTGGGCCATAATCAAAGTATTGTGAGGCACAGACAATGACTTTGAAAGTATAAGACAAACAAAATGAAGCTTTAACTACAGCCAGACTTGAAATATTCATAACGTGCATTCATTTTTAATCAAAAGCATTCATGCTTTGTGCTAAAAAGACGTGACAGGCTTTCTTACCGCAGTGCTTGGTCAAGAGTGAGGCCGGTAAAACTGAAGAAACTTAGATACTCTTCTGCAACCATTCGGCTGAAGTCGTTGCTACAAACAGAAACATGACGCAAATAAATTTAGGTAGCCGTGACGGGAAAGAGAAGCCAACATGAGAACAAACGAGAGAACAAAGGAGCATGAAAGCAACAACAGTGTAGCGTTCAAACAGTTCGAGCTTCCTGCGTTTGCTGTAAAAGTCTCTGTTTGTGCCATCAGTCAGCTTGAGATACAGATTGGAGGCCAGAATAAAAGAGAAATAATAAAAGAGGAGATTCCCAGGGCGCGTCTGTCAAACAGTGAGACAAATCCTTCAATCCCAAAATGTCTCTCATCATGTCAAACAAGCAGCAGAGAAGCGGATCGAGCAGAAGAAAACTTTACAATTGCAAATATGTTTTAAAAACTAATTTAGAAGGAAAACACTGAAAAAGAACAAACTGATTTTCCTCTGAACTGCATGACCAAAATGTGGAGTTCAAATTTAAAAAACCATCTGAGAAGTGTGATTTTCACAACTCTTTCTGATACCTTTAAATTAAACACAGAAGAAAAAACGTCCTTCTCTAATCAGTAAATTTAATCTCAGTAGAAACTAATTTATCTAACCATCTAACCCGGCCCGGCCTCTAACCATCCAGCCGGGTCTACAACTAAACATTTCAGATCAAAACATGTTGATGTGATAAAATGGTCCAGTCAGAGTCAAGATCTAAATCAAGCTGTAAATCTGACAAGGATTGAAAATGTATGTTCTCTGTTTTATCAAATCTCTATGAACTCGAGATGATTTACAAGAAAAATGAGCGACAGATTCAGTCTGTACAAAGCGTGCAATGCTGCTACAGACATTTATCAGAGGAAATGCTGAATACGTAATATACCTGTTACATTTTTTAGATTTCATTTGTAGATTATCTTGAAATCCATGTATAATTTTTTGTCCACTTCACAATTATGCTCTAGTTAGTATTATTTGTCACTTAGTAGTATTATATTTTTGCAAAATTACATGATTTACTATCATTTTCGCCTGCAGCATTAAAAAAATTGTGTTTAAACATTTTGCTACAAATGATTTCCAGGAAGTTTTCAGTTAGCTACATACAAAGTTCAACTATAAGATCTATTATTTACAGGAAAGAAAAACAAAGTATACGCTGGGTTGAAATGGACACTCTGTGAGTCATGTCAGCAGGATGTTACATTTGTAGAAATGTTAAGAATCCAGGAAACTTCTGCACTCAAGTAACACACAGTAATGATCTCAGATGCTGGAAATCTTTCAGTCAGCGTTGCGTTTAGATCAGATGTGACTGTGGAGAGGCAACCCCACTCATGGTCACAATCGTTTCTGACAAACGAACAAAGAGCAAAAATAAATCTCAAAATTAAAAGATGCAAAGAAAATGTGTAAGGGCAGCTTGCACATCTGCTGCACAATGTGTCGGTCTTTGGAGAGAGGCCTGCTGTGCTTCACACTTCACATTCTACGAAGGAACGTAGAACGTTCTTTTTCTGCAGCTCTGCAGAAAAAGACTGCAGGTGATAAAGTGAGCCGCCTGCAGATATAAAAACACGCTGAAAATATTTTGTATATGAAGGGAAACAGAAGAGGCCCCCGAACAGCTGAGCAGACGAAATCCAATATCATCTAAGAATGTGATCATGTGACTCTCAGTTTTTCTCAGTTAACCCTTTACAGTGACATTTTGCTTTTTCTTACAACGTAAGTGTTTTAATATCACATTAAAAAATATATAAAAATAGTCTAATTTTGGTCTACTTTTTGATGGGGTTTTTAAATTGCATACAGATGATCAAGGTTGTTAAAGATAAGCTGTAAATATGGACTGACATCAAGGTCAAAAACTTAATTAAGATGAGCCAGAATTTCATGTAATCTAAAAAAATTTAACTTTTAAAGTTTTTTTCTTTTTTAACTCATTTTTTTCCTTCAGCATAATTTATTTAATTAGATTAAATTAATTAATGGATTAACATTTATTTCTAATTCACTTAACTCTGACTTATAAAACGTATTAAAACTAAAACTCCAGAGGTGAATAAGTTTTGTGTCAGAATGCAACAAAGAACCGATTTTAAATGTGACATTTTGTTCTATATGTAAGAAAAATCCTCAATCCTCAGATTCCAGGACATAAATCTAAGTAGCTGTCAGCTCAAAACTGGTTAATTCCTCATTTTTGACCTTATGTTGCACAGTGTGCCATCCTGGTTGGGGACTGAAAAACCAGTGAAAATCCAAAAGAGTGCAGAGATAAACCTCAGAAACCCTGGGGAACCATTCATCAGGACCAGTGGGGAACGCTTTAACACCACAATAAACCCGTGGCGGCTCACTTCTTGCTGAGGTGGCGCGACACGTCCGACTTCCTGAATCCATCCAAGTGAAAGAGACGCTTGGCGAGTCGCTTGGCGGCTGCCACGTCGCCACGGTGACTGCCGTTGGTGAGGGTGTCGCTGCTGCCCAGACCCAGCCGGTCACTGAGGTCCTGGTCCAGCTCGGAGTCCGTCGCCAGACGGGCCTTCTCCCTACTGCTGGGGGGCAGGAGGGTGAGGGACGGGGAAATGATTAAAATGACAAAACAGAAAAATGAAACTGATTACGATTTTTCGATGAGAAAGTGGATGAAAAAAAGTGAAGAATAATCAAGTAGAATGGGCAAAAGAAAAGAATGACACTAGACTAGATGGTGATTAAAACTAATTTCAGTAAACCAGTCATTCAAAGATGACTTCTGCCTTCGAGGGACACTTCATGATATTGTTTTGAAGTGAGGCTTGTTTATGCTACCTACAGTGGATAACCATTTCGTTTTTTTCGTCATTTACCCCAGGGGTCATTGACCTTTACACTCCTAAGAAACAGTTTTTACCTTCAGTCCAGCTGAACTAGATTTGTTAGAAAACCAAAAATCTACACAAATCTTTGAAACAAAATGACTTTCTTATATCGACTTTGTAGGAAATTTGTTCAGATTTTTAAACTGAAGTACATTTTTACACTCGTTATATTCTCTTCAATTAGAAATGTCATTTTGATATAGAAAATGAGGTCAAAAAGCCACTTCATCCTTACACTTTTAGTGTAAAACCACTAGCATTTTGTGTTAATTTTTATATTTTAAACACTGCTAAACTCTTAAGCATTTTTGGACAAATTTTTAAGACATTTCCTGTAAATTTGGACAGAGTTCTTCTTAAGAACTTTGTCCAAAGAGCCACAGGTTGCAGACTAGTGGCTTAGTCTAAATGCAAATGGTTCTTTAGGCCAAAACAGGCAGATAGTTTTAGCCAAAACTACCTAAAACAAGCTCTGGTCGGACAAAGACCAAAACCAAACCGGATCTCTACCATCTTAGAACAACTACAATCCCAAAAGCCTTAGAACGATTTACACCAACACTACTTTATGAAACTTCAACCACTTTAGCTTTTGCACAGGAGGATTCTTGACACGGGACACAATTATTTATACAGGAAATTGATGTACAATAAAAATAGAAATGTAAAAAAAGAACTAATCACACAAGGCTAGATCTTCCAACTGCCAATGGAAACACACACAGAGAGCTTATTAGCACCCACAAGGGTTTGATTGATCAAATTCCAATAAAGATTTCTATTGATTATAGAAACAGTGTTTGAAAATATTTTTAACATAAAAAACACATCAATATTGTTTTAAAAAGTTGTTCCAGCTTTTATTTGATGGTGTTAAAAGTACCAAAAGACACAATATGAGTTAAAGTATGTTAAAAATAAAAATTTGATAAATAAACACTCATAAGTTGACAACATGTGTGAAGTATGAGAGATGGTATAAAGGAGAACTAAAATTTTGATTTAAAATAACATTATTTCAATTTTTATTTTACTCTAATTATAAAATGAAATCATCCATAATAGCTGGACTTGTAGTTTTCCTCCATCTCTTTCAAAAGTAAGCTCATTGGTTGGTTCATAAGTGCAAATTCATTACATCTGGATTCTACTGTACTAATATTTTAAGCATGTTATGTCATGCAGATGAAAGAGAATTACTTTTATAGCCTTTGCTAAACTGTGGATGAGAGAATTGGGGTCTCTGGGTTGATTTAGAGGAAGTAGTGACGATCGGGTGCGGGGGGGCTTTTCATCAAGAGCGGTGTGACGTCTCTTATCGAGCCAGCTGGCCAAAGAAAACAATGACAGTCTGCGGTTATAATCCAAAACTCAACAAACACTGTATGAAAACAAGATTTTATTTAGATTTCTCCAAGGACGGCCAAAGGCAAAGAAACTCTCGTTTGTACGTCAAAAGTTACAAAATAAAATTAAATGTGAATTAGTGGTTTCACCAGATTCACTGCAGCACTTTGAGAAAGATTTCTAAGCTGTTCACATGCTGTCAAGTCACAAACACTCCAGCGTATTTTATCTGATTTTATGTTACAGACCAACACAAAATGGAGCATAATTAGAAAGGCATACATAGCTTTCCTTTGCTTTACAAATATAAATCTGAAAAGTGTGGCATGCATTTTTATTCAGGCAGCTCTGCACATCCAGACTGAAATGTTTCTCCATTATCAGACTCAGTGTTGCGTCTTTCCATGGATCTTGAGTAGGATTTAGCTCTGGACTTTGACTGGGCCGATCTAACACATGAATATTTGGGGGTTGGAGATTACCTAGAGCTAATTTAGCTAAATAAAATCATGCTGACTAAAACAGGATAGTTGAGGCAGACTTCTTCGAGACAACAAATGATCTCGACTTTCGTAGTGTTGTGAGATCCAGCTGACAACTGAGATCTATCCTACAGAACCACGCATAAACAAAAACAAACAGAACCTTTAAGAAACATCGACAGTAGTCTGTCAGCTGAAACCTTATGTAAGCCACATCTCATCTGCAGGCTTTGGCCACTACTGGCATTTGTCAGATGAAACTGACCATATAAGTTTAATTAATGTTACTTACTATGAGTCCAGATTGAAAAACCTTCAACCTCAATAAATGAGCTGCACATAATCATAATTTAACCCATCTAAAGTGTTTTAGAAGGTGCTTTGTTTAAACACTGGCCTCTATGGATGACTGAATTTTGATAGAATTGTCTTCTGGGGACTTTAGAGGAAAAGTCAACAATGAACCAGCCATAAACTCTTCAGAAATCTGAGCAACATTTGTTGGATTAGACCACACCCCTGGGGTGTTGATGTGTAGACCTGAAGATGTTCTACAACCCAGTCATCCAGCACTGCATTGTTCGGTCGGGTTTCGCTTATCTCGCTCTTGAACATAGATTCTCTATTCAGGAATAGATGCTGCTCCACAATATTCTCAAGGGTGCTCTTTTCCTTGTTTATACGCCCTGTTTTAATCATGTTTTCCTTCCACTCAACTTTCTATAAATAGGGTGGAATACCGCACTCTCTGAACAGCCATCTCCTTAATTACTGAGCTTGTGTTGCTGACACTGCTAGTACAGGGTGTTATTTACTCTATGGTGAGTAACTTTTAAGTCAGCAGTCTTCACCATAATTGTGCAGCCTGTAACATAACATTTCTGTTTGGATTTATATATATATATATATAGGTTTTGTCTAACAATATAAATATCAGAGAAAGTACGTTTTATGTTTAACTTAGTAGTAAAGTCAGAATAATGGGAATTCCCATAAATAAACACTTAAAATTAATCAGTCTGTGTGTATGGGATCTATATAATTTAGACATCTAGTGTTAATCACCTCCCCATGTGGGTGATCATAATGGTCTGCCTGATTGGTGTGTAAACACCTTTCTCACCAAACAGGTGAGGCAGGTTCCAGGCCTACCTGTGGCAGGATCTCCGTTGTGTAAAATGCCGGTCGTCTCCAGCCACAGAGGAATTTTGAAAGCATGATGCCGAGTGCGACGCCGCCGCTGCTGATGCCTCACCTCCACTTCGCCTTCGACTAACCTCTCTCCTGCCCCTAGCATCGTACCCTGAATGCATCACCATCTAGTCTGGAGACCTAACGCGGAGAAACACCTGTCCCAGCTCCCCCCGAGACCGGCAGAGTCTGACTCCGTCCTGACTCCGGGCTGAGACTTCATGAGTTTTTCTTCACTTTCTCCCTCCCTCTCTCTGCGTTTCCTGTCATCTGAGCTCCACAGCAAGCCTCCATACCCACTCAAACGGTTTGTCCGTCTCTATCTTTTCCCAGTCTGTTTGATGTTTTCCTCTCCCTTCCTTCATTTTACTCCTCCTCCTCTCTCTCTCTCTCTCTCTCTCTGTCTCTCTCTCTCTCTCTCTCCCTCCCTGTTTCCCTGTGTAAACATTCGCCGTGCCTCCTGCTGACCTCGCATTCAGAGCTTGGAATGAGACTTGGCTTGTGCATCTCCTCAAAAATCACCTCCATTCATACCTTTCACTCACTGCATCTCCAATTACGTAGTCCGTAATTACGTAATTATTAAGTCCGTCTACTGATGCCCGACAAACTTCTTTTATGTGTGTGAAAGCTTTTCACACACCTGCAGATCAAACAGAAGTTAGAAGGTGTCGGGTTTCAGCTGGATATCTGTGGGCTGCGTGCCTCTGAACTCCTTCTGCCTTTTTTGGGTTTTTTTGTAAATGTCTGAGGCTGTACTGGAGTCTGTTTACATGTGCTTTATGAGGACCTGCAGAAGTGCTCCCAACCACAAGATTAACCCCCAGAGCTATAGTTTGGGCCACCCCACCTGTTAGCACTGACTCATCAAGGGAAGACACAATGCCGAGAGGTCCTGAGAGAATTCCCGGTGTCAGCCTCTCTCGGTCCACTTGGCAGCTCCACACAATGAGCCACTGTCCAACGATCCAGACCATCTGAAAAGGGTGGGTCTACGAAGGAATGAGCAGGGGCAGAGGGGAGTGAAACTCCTACATTTACAGCTCTTGCAAAAGCCTTAAAACTCAGATATGTTCTACAGGGATTTTATGTAATAGATCAACACAAAATATGCATAACTGTGAGTTGGGAAGAGGGTCATGGGGGGAAATGTGCCGCATTGTCTCCATCCTGGATTCCAGAGCCTTTAGCAAAGTGTGATAAGGGCAGCGCTGAGCAAACCCTGACCTTCTCAACCCTATTCTTGTGGGCAGAGTCTTAAAAAAAGGGGGTAAAATTGTGACTATGTAACAAATAAAAGGTATTTAAAACAAATAAAACAGGAATGTATCAGCTGAAACTCCAGACTGGACTCCTTACTTGCTTCCTTACAAGCACACACACATAGTTTTTAGTTAAAGCTTCACAAGGACATTGTATTGATTTCTGTTGATTTTTCATTCTTTTCTACAACCCGTACACTAAACCTCAGTATTATATGCCTAACACGAAACCTAACCCTGAACAAGGGGTTCTACCGTCTTAGAACTGGGCTTTGGTCCCCATAAGCCTCATCAGTCTTCACAAAGTTAGTAAATATGCCAGAAGTAAACAAATCATTTCTATTAAGCCTTACTAAACCATTACCAGTACATGCCTAACCCTAACCTTAACACAATTCACACCTTAACCCAACCCCTGGCCCAAAAGCAACACTTCTCCTCAAGCAGCTGGTCCCCACAGCGTAGTGTGTGTTAGGAACATGTATCAAATACAAGGCCACACACACACACACACACACACACACACACACACACACACACACACACACACACACACACACACACACACACACAC